>JAQFVV010000064.1:2940209-3162709 GCA_028023455.1 Epiperipatus broadwayi | reverse complement strand
AACTAGGTGCTGATATAGTATGTTCTTAACACCATTTTGAATTTTAAAATCAACCCAAAAACCCTGATGACACTTCTAAGTGATAAATGACATTGATTATCAACATGTGGTGTCAAAAAATGTCAGTTACAAAATTGCAAATTTCATCATTAATTAAAATACAAAAGGCAGAATTTGCAATTGCCATCGATTATTTAAAAATCAAAATCCTAATTTTGATTAATATTTAATAAAAAAATCCAAGTTTATTCTGTGATTAATTTCATCCATTATACTTCCATCTGTATTAATAATCTGACAACAAACTATTTGTAGTTGCTGGCTCTTTTTTTCATGATTACTAATTCTTTTTTTTAAATATCTATTTAACATTACTTTAATCTTTTTAATATTTATCTTTATATCTATTTTTGTATTTTTATCTGATAACTCTTGTAACATTTTTCGAAGCTCTAAAAAATTATTTGCAGAAACATTCATATCATTTGCAAAATTTTGATAATGTTTAAATACAGGCATACTTTATATCACTGATGGAAGCTTGAAAATCTGGATTCAAATCCCTTATAATTAAAAACTAGATAAGTAAATAATATTCATGCATTTATTTCTTTAAGTTCTCATTTTAAGCTGCTAAACATTGATTTTAATTGTAGAAAGTTTTGTAGTTAAGAAGCTTCTGTGTCATATATCTGTTTCAATGTTAATTTTTGAACAATTATGGAATTTAACAGCTGCTGTTGAATTTTGATAAATTGTCTTCATAACATGGCAATATTCTGAATCCATATCTTGACAAAATGTTAATTATCATACAAATTCTTGTCTTTTTATAATCTACAAACCTAAAGCATATTAGCAATTCATAGTCTTTGATTCTTTCTACAACGTCTTTCTATATTTGAATGACATTTGCTATATACTAATACCATTTTTAAATCCAGTTTAGTCTTTTAGTTGGTTTAAATTGAAACTTTGCCATAGATAAGTTAAGATCAAAGATGTTTTCTCTTTGGGTAATTGTAATATTCAGTTGTGATTCTTTTGCTGAAGATTATGTACAGAATTGATAGAGGATTGTTAGACTTATAATTTCTAATAACTTCTTTATCAACTTTCTTAAATATCAATTTTACTATGCTATGGTACATTTTTATTATTTAGACATTTGCTATATCATTTTGCCAATTATTTTTCTATCCCTTTATCTGCTTTTTTAAAGATATCATTATATAATTTCATTTTTTCCTGGAGTTATTCTCTTCTTCATAGATTTAATTGCATGTCTGACTTTCTTGTTTAGAATGCTTGACAATTCAGAAGATGTAATAATTATTATGGTTACTGTGTTGAATTATTCCATATTATTATACAATTCTTTGTAAGACATGCCCATATATATTATATCATTATTCTTTCTAGTGATAGCTTTATCTTTTCTTCTTATTGCTACAATAATTTTTTTCCAATATTAAGACGTTTTATACATTTGAAACTTTTATTTCTTTCTATAGCTTTTCTTGTTGATTCACAGTTATATTTTTTATATCATTATTAATCCTATTTTCATACCATTTTATAGAATTTCAGATATTCATTTTATTTATTGTATTATATTTAAATATTTCAGTATTCTTTTCTTCATAAATTGTTTTGACTCACTTTAAAATAATCTGGTGAATAGTAATGTCAGTTAATCATGAACCATATTTAAAATCTGTTAACATCTTAAAATTATTAGTAAATTCTAATTTATATTAATTGTTGTGTTTCTGAAGGTTAGAAACATCAACTATTAGTAATGTCTTTTTTAATCATTTTTGTTTTTCTGTTAAATTAACATGTATTTTGCATATCACTAATTGGTAATCATTTCCTGTGTTGAATTTATTGAGAACATTACAATCTTGAAATACAAATGTTCTGTTAGTCAAAATGTAACTTTTTTTTTCTCATGTGTCATAGCATCAGCCTGGAAGTGAACCCACTAACCCGGGACAACTGCTTGTAAAGCAGCTGTCATTGACCTCTGTGTTATCTTCATTTAGATGTTTATTGTTCATTTATGTTTGGCAGTTTTTATAACATACACATTTTTTTTTCTGTAAATTTCACAAGTCTGTGCTATTTCTTATTTGGGTCATTATAACCAAATTTAACCACAACTCTTTCATTTTCCGATCATTTTAAAATTCTAGCATGACAATTTTAAAGCATTGTTTAATGTACTCAAAAACAATTTGTACATCTATATAAAAATTCTCTTTTTCATCACAATGAGATCTGATATAAATGTGAATTCTCTGTATTTGTTATTTGCAATTAAGATAACTAATAATCTTGCCACTCTATCAGAAATACATATCTTCACAATATTATTCTATCACATTTTCTATATACACCCGGGTCTTATGCTGTAGATAGGTTCTTCAGAAAACGTGCACAAAAGAAATCACACAAAAATAGACTTAACTTACCTTGAAAAATGGGGGATACGTACTGTAATTTTCCAAAAATTGCATAAAAGCAAAGCAACAACATAAAATTACTTTAAAATTCGCATAAAATAAAAATAAAAAATAAAATATGACTAATAAAAAATTTCAAATTTGAAAAAAATTGATACACAAACTTTTTTTTACTTTTTTTATTAACTACAGTATTTAATTTTATTCAAAAAAATATATTTTTATGCGTAATTTACATTTTTTTTATACATGTATGGTATTTTAATTATTATTGCTATTTGAGACATCAGATTCGTCATGATGTGATCTGATGTGAGGTACTATAGCTTCTCCTAAATGAAGTCAAGAGGAAATATAACTAAAACATTTTCCAATCGCTATTGATCCTTCTCATTTTGCTGAGCAATCAAAAATTGAAATTTTTGTTTCCAAATAAATTCATTTTCTTGGGTGATTTTTTTTCTTCTCTGTTAGAGTAAACTAAAAGTTTAAAATAAAAATAAGAACTTAGTCTTACGATAATAAAAAGACACCGACTCACCACTGTTGGGCAAAATTTAATTAAAACTAACAATTAAAAATTAAATTCTTATTTTTGTCTTTAATTTTTTAATTTTCAATTCCGTTTAAAAATCAAATATTTTTTAATTTTCAATTCCGTTTAAAAATCAAATTTCATCATTTCACATCACCTCGTTACATAATTTTTATATTGTTAATTACAATTAAAAATCAGATTTTAATTAGAATTTAATTGTGCCTACTGCTATTACTCACCTTTTAAAAATAAACTTGTGGATACTAAATGATTAATTGATTACGTACTCGTTTTATAAAAAGCAAAAATTGAACGTGATTTAAAATGCAAAAACAACAACATACATTGTATAGGCATCTATAATGTTTGAACAGATTTACATTATAATCTTGTAAAATTTATTACTTGCGGACACTAAATGATTAATTAATTACATATACTCTTTTTATAAAAAGCAAAAATAGAACGTGATTTAAAATGCAAAAACAACAACAAACATAGTATTTTTCATCTATAATGTTTGAACAGATTTACATTATAGTCTTGTAAAATTTAATGTGTGTATATAAAATGGAGAAATTCTGATTTTAAGTGAATTATGAACTTCTTTATTACATAAAATCTATTACAGTACTATTATAAAGTGCTGAAAATATTGAAATTATTAGATGGAAGTCGAACTCCAATAATGTGCTATTACTTTAAATATGATGTGAGTGCGTGAAATTTATAATATTTAAAGTAATATCGCATTATCGGAGCTCAACTTCTGATCTAATAATTTTTATCACATAAAAGAAAACTGCATACAAAGATATTAAAAAAAATCATGAATCACGTAACTTCAAAATCACATTAAATAAATCCGCATAAAACGAGACCCGGGTGTAATAAATCACACTCGACTTGTGCGTTTTCAAATCAATTGTCTTTTCTTTTTTTTTTCTAATTTCACAAAGACTTATAATGACCCATTTAATATTAGACAGTTCTTCATCCAATTCATATAACCTTCTTTCACTTGAAAGTGATCTGCAGTTGTAGATAACTAAATAATAAAACGTTGAATGGTAGCTTCAGTCAGAAATCAGAAGATTCTTAAACAGCTTCTATATTTGAACATTAAATACTACCTTGGTTGATGATTTTACATTCACCCTGCCTTCAACAAAATTCAAATGATGTTTCAGTCAATAATTATCAGACAATTGAACATAGGAGCCCATATGAATATTCACATAGTAATAAAAAGATTTTCTCTACTTGGTCTTTTTAGACACTCAAAAAGAAATCAAACGATTTCTTTTCATTTAACAGTGAATTTCTTCCACAGCCAATTATATATATAAAATCCATACTTTATCTGTTGTCTTAATATAAGTTTGTCCATAATGCTTTATTGGAGTGCCTACTGAATTTTTTTTATTTATACGGTGCTCCAGTAAATAATCTTATTATATGTAGTTGTCCATAACACTGTTAAATTTGTATATCAAATATAACAAGTATAATTAAAATTTTAAATTTAGTTTTATTAATAAATCTATTAATACCTTGCCGGGTATATTTCTGAAGTGTACCAAACAGGTCGGATTGTTCCAAGCAGTTTTTTTTTTTCAATTGTGAATTTCTCACATTTATTTATATAATATTAAAATCTTTTGTTTAATTTACATCAAATTTTTTAAAAAAATTGTAAAGTAGCCAATTAAAAAAAAACAATTACAAAAACAACAACCTTTCAGGTTTGGTACATTTAAAAACAATAGCCTTTCCATAGGCCGGGTATATATATATATAACAAAAGATTAATAGAGTACTGTATTATATTGAGGTAAAATTATAATTGATTTAACATAAATATAAAGTAAAACATACTTCAAATAATCAATAAATAATGAATAGAAATCATTAAATAGTTGTGCTTAATTATTTCTTTTGTATGCACGTGTATATAGAATTAAAATCAGGAAAAAAAAATCGTTTCATTTATTTTCTAATCAATTAATTAATTAAAAAAAACCCAGAACAACAGAATTTAATTAATTAAGTCTTAAATTTGATTCCAACACTTTTTTTTTAAAAATTTAGCTTTTTGAAAGTTTTAAAACAATAAATAGGAATTGAATTGTTTTATATATATATAAAGAGGTTTTGAATGAACAGAATAGAATAATTAATTAAAGCAGAAATGTTTTAGTTTATTCAAGCATGATAAAAAAGTTTATATAAAAAACAATTATTTACAGTTAAAATTAGAAAGAGACAGTGATTATTGGGGTGTAACAGGGTGAACAGCACACAGGCAAGTAATAATTTGGCATTAGCAAAGGGTAATGTGCTGAATATGGAGAAATTGATAGGGTTAATTTTATACTTAGTAGCAAGGAACTGATTAAGAAAATCAAATCTACTCAAAAACAATGATAAATAGGGATGCTTACCATTATGTAATGTTCAACATGTTGAGTTAAACAGCTAACAACTATATTGATTACAAGTTAAACCACTAAACATCACTAGATAGAAATTTTATGCCCAAGCCTTCTGGCATCCATTGATTACTCTGGTTAGCACAAGGTGGCACTACTATATGGAGAGTTTTTGCCTGTTTACTAACTGTTGATTACAAGTTGTTTCCTTTAAAATTACTTCTTATTATATTGATATCAGTAGATATGTTGCTCACTTGTTTAGTATAATGGTGAATTAATAGATGCTGGAGTATAAGGATCTCAGACTGATTCCATAGGAATACTTCTACTGCTTGACCTTCTCATGAGCTCTTGAGAAATAAAGACATTTGAATATTATTTTGTTATAGTAGATACCTTAGAGGAAGACTAGCCATTATACCAGAAATACAAATCATCATTTTACTGTAGTTTCTAATCATATCTTTCAAAAGAAACAATAAATCAAAAACTGAGAATCCACATTATTTTAAGCTCAAAAACTGCGGCAAGACTGCTCTTTCAAAGATAAAACCTTGATTTATTATCTAAAACAGAATTAACACTCCTATAAATAATTAAAACATTTTTGTTTGAAGATTTTTGAAGATGGTGCTAATTGTCATTCAGCTTTCCATTGTCTCCTGGAGCTATGTAGAGCACTATTTGGGCAATTTTACACCCATTTAATAGAAGTAAAAATAAAATAATATTGATTTACTAATTCCAAAAAATAAAAAACCTGAAGAACTTAATATTCTGTAACCATGGAGAATTTTAAAGCAATCTAGTCCTGCCTATGACATCAGTGATTGTTAAGTGCTTTGTTTTCTGTCTTCAAGATTATTTGTAAGAATATTTGAAGATTTTGGGCCAAATATAGATATTGCAAAAAAAAAAAAGAATTTTTACCTGTTTATTTGAATATATATACATATTTCTAGAAACAAAAATATACATGATTATACTATGATTTTATTTGTTGATGTTTTATTTTAAACAATATAAGCTAATAAATTCAAATGTAATTATAAAAATAATATTGTACTGATAAGATTATTAATACCTTTTTTAACATAGTATTCTGCAATATTTATAATATTTTAAAAATTACAAATGTAATTCTAAATTTTAGAAGAGAATTAGATAGATTTAAGTTTGCTTCACATTCCCATTTTAAAACAAAGTTCATTCTTCAAAGATTTCATTACATATTTTTTTTAAGAACTATGCTGGCAATCCTTTATTCTGCCCAATCAGAAAAAAAGTTCATTGTTTTTGTTATGTATTTCACTTTATTATTATTATTATTTTTATATTTTCAAAGTTCAAATATGATTTTTAGGATGTTTTTCATTTGTATTCTTATATTTCTAACAAATCAAATCCAATTTATTAAATTCTAATACAGAATAAAGGATTAATATTAAAATCAAATATTGAATAATTACAAATATTGCCACCAGGGGGAACAATGGCAATGTTTTCATCAGTTGAAGAGTTAAGTCTAAATTCCTGACGAAATAATGCAACCATTTTTTTTTCTTATTTAGGTCAATTATTTTTAAAACAAAATATTTATATGTCTTTGACAGAATAGCTCAGTTGATTAGAGTGTTGCCTTAAAATTCAATATTCAAGAATCTAAAGATGCAAGTTTGATTCTAATGCTAATATTGTCAATGGTCAGGCCAATGATACCTGAAGTAAAGTGGAGAATACTACTCAAAAATACTTATTTCATTGTGAATATTTGTACTTTTACTTATGATTTGAAAGACCATAAATTAATTTAGATAGATTCTACTGTGTGAATATAGAGAAGCTAAGTATGGTTTTTGTTATTACTTGGTCTAGACATGTTTGCAATTATGATAAGTATTATAATCATAAAGAAAAGAAAAATATTAAATATGTCATTGGTGCCCAAGTCTGCATGATTTTCATCAATAGCCAAGACTGCATTACGCTTTATCATTGGTTAAAGCTGCATTATACCTCATCACTGGTTAAGGCTGTATTACTCCTCATCACTAGTCAAGACTGCATTGCATCTCATCACTGGTCAAGGCTGCATTATTCTTCATTACTGGTCAAGGCTGCATTATGTCTCATCACTGGTGAAGGCTGCATTATTCTTCATTACTGGTCAAGGCTGCATTACATCTCATCACTGGTCAAGGCTGCATTATCCCTCCCTAGTAGTCATGATTTCACCCTACTGCATTTTTGTTTCATGATGAGTGCATTGACATTTTATCTGACCATCCAGATTCCATTGAATCTTTTATTCCCATGTAATAATAGTTATACACTATATACCCAATGGCTGATCATTAATTGGATAGTTATCTAACTGAATTATGGGCTAGATACTTAAAAAAAATATTTGAGCCTTCTTGCAAAATAGATCAAATCTTATGTCATGGTTATTAAATAAATACAAAAATTAAGTGAATGGCTTGTTGCTCAAAAGATTATATGTCATTTGAACATCAGAAGTGAAAGAGCTGAACTGATAATATTCAATGGTAAATTTGACATTTACCAATATACTAAACTACCCATGATCTAATTCAGTGTTTCCCAACCTGTGGTACGTGTACCACTGATGGTACGCGAATTGCTGGTTGGTGGTACACGAAAAATAATCAATAATGGCGGACATAAAAAAAAATTAAATCATAAAAATATAGAAACGTTTTTTCCTATAATTCATAAAATTTATTTTAATTAATATTATACAGTAAAGTTGTTAATATGTACAGTCGATAATGATCTTTAATGTTAATGATAAAAATGAAAGTATGATTAAGAAATTAGATTTTTGGAAAAAGTAATATATATAAGTATCGAAAACAATCAACTGGAAGTATTCGAAACTCTACATATTTTTTTGTTTGAAAATAAGGTTAGTCTGTCTCAAGATATATGAGAAAATATAATAGCACATTTAACTGCATTAAAATTGTCTTTCATGGAATATTTTCCAAAACCTGAAAACACAAATGATAATTTGATTTCAAACCCCTTCTATGAAGAAAATTTAGAAAAAGCTACATCATTATCAATAAAGGATAAAGAAAATTTAATAGAATTATCACGTGCCAGAACTTTACAAGTAGAATTCAAACGACACAATCTAATTAATTTTTGGTTAAACATTAGAGAATATGAACAACTTTCTGAGAAAGCTCTTAAATTATTATTACCATTTACTATTACGGAATTAGTAGGAAGAGCTTTTTCTTCATATATTTTTTAAAAAAATAAGTATCGAAACAGATTGAACGCAGCTGTAGACTTAAGAGTATATATACCTTGCATCTTTTGAACCAAATTTCAAAAAATTATGTTGTTCGAAACAAGCACAAAGATCTCATTAAATTTATTTTATAAAAATATTTGATTATGATAAGAAAATATACTAATTGGTTTTTTATAATTTTGTGTTTTTATTAAAACCATTTATTAGTAAACGAAATATGACAAAATAGTAGATAAATAATGAGTCGGATCAAGGCAAATCAATCTAAATTATTTAATTTGAAAGAATGTATCAGAAAAGGATCATACCCAGAAATTAGACTCTCATTAATTCTTGATCATCTATTGTGGATTACTAGATGTAAGCTAGTATTTAATCATCAAAATTTTAATCCTATTAACTTCATGCTGAACAATATAAAGAAAACAAGAACAAGAGATAGCCTGATAACCCCTGAGGTCATTTTTACCATGACTTGGGACATGCTGGATTTATCCTCTCCATGGCCCAACCAATAGCAAGATGCTCCAAAAAAGAGAAAACAGACTCAAATTCGGGAAAACCAAATGAAGGAATGAGAAAACACTTTGAACAAAATATGTACCAAATAACCTTTAATGTAATAATGTAATCTTTAATAAATTATTTTGGAAAAAATATGAAACTTTGAACAAACACATACATATAAATATGTTACAGTGAGTTTATAATTTCAGTGAGTTTATAATCTGGCGTGACATTTAGGCATGTTTCAATGTAATTTGTCTCATTATGAGATGTGAATACATACATGGTCACCCTATAATATTTATAATGCAAATAAAATAACACACTCGTAATGACAAATTTCACGAAATACAATCATTTTTACGAAATGGTACAATTTAGCGTGATGTACTACGAAGTGGTACGTGAGCCAAAAAAGGTTGGGAAACGCTGATCTAATTCATCAGCTAGGTCAAAAGTAAATTGTGATCTCTAGATTATTAGTTTTCAAGTTCATTGTCTTATTTCCGTAATTAAACCATTTCATGGCATGACTATTATTTAATAATTGCTGAGCATTAGACATGTTGGTTTAGCTGTGATCTATGGATTTTTAGCAATTAGTTGGGATCCACTACTCTCAAATGTCACCCTCAAACGTGCCATTTCACAGGGCAGTATTTTTGATAATATTGAAGCACTAAATCTCTTACTCATTGAATATAGATTATCATAACTGTTTACATTTTAATAAAAAGTTTTAAATATTTATTGATTAAAAACAAAGTTTAAATTTCAATTTCATTTTTATTCCTTGAAAGCATAGCCTTTTTTAAACACTAAAACATTTATTATTATTTAAACGAGCAATAATAATAAATGAGTAAAAAAAATCTGTACTAGTTCAATTATCAAACTTGTTACCACGTGACTTCTGTTTTTAAAACGTGTGCAAAAAAGAAAAAAACTGCCATCAGTCATGAGGAAAAAAAAATGGAAGCGAAAGTGAATTAATATTTAACTTAAAAGTCATTTTTATTGCGTTCAATTACTCTAGGGATCCATCTAGTTGGGAATTTTTAAGACAAAATGGAAACAGAAACATAGATAATGGAAAACTAAAATATTAAACTTTTATTGATTGATGGAACATAATTTGTTATATAACAATGCTTTTAATTTTTATATATATACTTTTGGTATATATGTGATGGTGTAAGTATATATTACAATGATCAGAGCATGTTTAGTTATATAAATATCCTTTGAAACACAAACATATTCATATTTATAATTTCAAACAGACATAATAACATTAAAAAAAATGTTGATTGCAGATTCCAGGGTTGAGTTCATGATGATGGTAAATATACCATATTGACATATTACTTCCATTTATGTCCATCATCACAGTCTATGTGTCAACTGATGAATACTATCAGGAAAGATTGCAGCGATATATCCAGTCCCTGTAACTAAGATGATTCCGGAACATTTATATATCTTCAAGCTTTAAGCTAACAGTTCTTAAACTTAATGATAATCCCTGAAATCGCCATCTTGAATATTTATAAATTTTATAATTGTTAGTGTGTATTATGTTTGGATGCAATTAGTATAAAAAGATATATATTATTAGAAAGAACAAATATGAAAGAATGTAATAAAGCTGATAGAATAGTCATTACTTCAAAAAAAAAATTAAGAAAAAAAAGACTTTTAATACTTTTGAAAAATGTTTATTTTTACATTGGTTCACAAATTCTAAATTTTGAAAGTTAAATATTAAAATGACATTTTTATAAACAGCTTTATCACATCTGTCACGAAATGCTGAAAAAAGATATATAACATCACTTACCTGAGATAATTTTTCATAGCAGAAATATTGAAGCTAGATGAATTCGTGCCTCTCTGTTTTACTTTCAGATCCTACATTTGGTTTTAGTGAGGGGAAAAAAAATAACAGTAAGAACAGTGCATGAGAATGAAATGAATAAAAACAAAGCAAATCAATAACCATAAAAATAAACAAATTTATATGAGCACTAAGTATATTTGTGGTAGATGATGATTTCAACAAAATGATGAGTGCTGGTTCAGCATAAAATATGTGTTTTGGGGGTCATTTCTCCTTTTTACATGTGTGTGTATATGTGTATCAGTTATATGAGATAGAGTGGCTGGATTGAGGGAACTTGAAAGTACCTTATATTCCATTGATCTCTAATTAGCCTGACTTTATAAATTCTATCAGTGCCTAAAAATGTATTCTATAAAATTAAAATTTATTATCAAAAAAAAAAAAAAAAAATTAAAAAAAAAACAATAAGCGGTGAATGAATTCATTTCTGCCGAAGCAAATTTGGTCTGTAACTAAATCTAAGAAAATGAGAAAAATAAAGTAATTAAAAATTGCATTTTTCAAAAAAAAAAAAAAAAATCATAAAAATTTGAAATTTTATCATAGAAAAAAAATGCATACATTTTACTGTTCAGTTCCAATATGTCACCATGCTTCTGGTACGTGGTACCGAAAGCGCTTGGCAAATAGTTTTGTGATTGTTTTTTGAATTTTAGCTACTCTGTTTATCACACTTTATACATGAAGAATAATAAACTTATTTTAAATAGCCTATAATAGTTTTATTAATTGATATTTCATTTTAGCATAAAATGATACATTATTGTTATCTCTCCATTATTCAATATATTTCTCTTATATTTAATATAAAACAATTAATAATCCAGTGTTTTTCTAAAGGTTTGTAATGATGGTGTTTAGTTGTATTTATATATTGGACTATTTCCATCATCTAATATAAGTATTGAATGTCTTTAGAAAAATTAAACTTTATTTAAATACTCCAAATACATTCAACTGTTAGTAATAGCACACAGGTTAGTACATGCACACCATTTTAAGAAGTATTATTCTCTCTTCTTCTTTAGATGTTGCTGACCTGATCAGTGACAGTACTAGCATGGGAATTTAACCTGGAGCCTTAGATTCTTGAATTTTAAGGTAACACTCTAACCAACTGAGCCATCCTGCCAAAGGCAACAGTTAATAGAAATTTCATATACTTATCTATGAGGTTCAGCCTGATTTTTTCCTAAGAGCAAAGTTTATTAGTGGTTTCCATATATTATGTATACTCAATCTAGTGTTAGGATGGCTCAGTTGGTTATAGCATTACCTTAAAATCCAATACTCAAGAATCTAAGGGTCCATGTTCAATTCTCATGCTAGTATTGTCACTGGTCAAGCCAGCAACACCTAAAGAAGAGAGGAGAATAGTAAGTACCTCTTAAAACATTGTGCATATACTACCTTTGTGCCCTATTACTAACATTTGAATGTATTTGGAATATTTAAATAAAGTTAAATTTTTCTAAAGACATTCAATACTCATATTAGATGATGGAAATAGTCCAACATATAAATATAATTAATAATCCACTTTACCTTTTATATTTATCTGATGGAATCCTTATCAAACAATCACTTTTAAAATTAGCAGTCATTAATATATTTCTTGTTTGAATTTATTTTTACATTATACTTTCATTTATGTTCCACAAGCATATGTAGAATGACAATATGCAACAGATTTGTAGCATCACAGAAAATGCCCAAGATTTCAACATAAACCTGGGTCTCTTTTTACGCGGATTTATTTAATATGATTTTGAAGTTATGCGATTCACGTTTCTCCGGAAGTCGAACTCCGATAATGCGCTATTACTTTAAATAATAAATTTCTCACACTTAAGTCATATTGAAAGTCATAGCCCATTATCGGAATTCGACTTTCATCTTAGTAATTTCAATATTTTCAGTGCTTTATAATAGTAAGATTTTATGCAACAATGAAATTAAAATCATGATTTCCACATTTTATGTATACACACATTAAATTTTACAAGATTATAATGTAAATTTGTTCAAACATTGTGCGTGTTAATTTTGCATTTTAAATCACATTCTGTTTTTACTTTTTAAAAAAGAACGTAATCAATTATTAATCATTTAGTGTCCGAAGTTTATTTTTAAAAGGTGAGTAATAGCAGTGGGCACAAATAAAATTGAAAATTAAAAAATTAAAGACAAAAATAAGAATTTAATTTTTAGTTGTTAGATTAATTACTAATTATGTTGTCACCAGAAAACCATTAACACAACATGAGAGTGACGTTGGCGCTAGCTGTATTTCCTCTTGTGAAGAATCTGATTTTTTACCAGTTTGCAAACGAACCTGTTTATCGGCAAATAGCCATAATAATTAAAACGTGTATAAAAAAATGTAAATTACTGTAAATTATGTATAAAAATATATTGTTTTGAATAAAATTAAATATTATAGTTAAAAAAAGTTTGTCTTGTATCAATTTTTTTCAAATTTGAAATTTTTTATTAATCATATTTTATTTCCTTATTTTTTTTTTGCGCGAATTTTAAAGTAATTTTACATTGGTGCTTTGCTTTTACATGATTTTTGAAAAATCACAGTCTGTATCTCCCCTTTTTCAAGGTAAGTTACGTCTATTTTTGTGCGATTTCGTTTGCGCGTGTTTTCTGAGGAACCTATCTATTGTGTAAAACAAGACCCAGGTGTACTCAAAATCAAAACACATCATTTAATATAATATGATAAAGCATTGATTGTCATAAACAAATATCCACTACTTTTAATACAGATAAAATATATGATCATTAGAATGATAATCCAAACGGGTTTACACATTTAGATTAACAGTCATCGCATATCTTGTCAAAATAAAGTTTTATCTACCAGCGTACCTCTAGTGTAAATCTTGGTATATATGTCAAACACAAATAATTCTATTATCTGTTAATAATTAATAGAAGGAGCCATCTTTGAATCAGAACCTCTTACAAAACAGTATTCTTATTACATAGCTACTTTGATTCTTAAATACACAGAATTCTTTGCATATAATCAACTATAAACAAAAGCTTGTCTTATATAATAAAGTTCAAAACATAAAAGATATATCATTAATGCAAAGATCTGAATATTTGCATAAGACAGTAATCAAACATAGTTATTAATAAGAGAATTTATATTCTTAAGTGACATGAAAATGATTTTCTTACTATTTTATTTTAATTTTTGAAAATTTAGCATATATTGGTACATAAAAAAGATACATTGTATCTGACTAAGGTGTAATATACATGCTTCTCTGTTACCATTGTATTTTATATTCATTCCTCTGAATTCTATTACTATACTTTGATTTTAAATATTCTTACTGTACTGTTTTATTTATAGTATTGTTTTTTTTTCTTCTGAACATTATGGCTTATATTTTAAAGAATTAACTTGTAATGTATTTCTTTAATCAAAATATTAAAAACTATTAATTAGGAACAATGCACAATTTGTCCTGCAAACTTTCTTAAACCAAGATTGAACACTAGAATAAATTAAACTACAGTGCAGATTAAGTCACTACTATTTAAATTAGTTATAAAAAATTGTCTGTTTCTCCATTAGTGTGTGTGTGTATATATATATACAATAGAAAAAGTCATATATTACGTGACTTGCTCTAAGTTTATATTACAGATATGTAATATAGGGAGCGTACCAATAGCTTTAATAAGCTTTCATGGATAAGTACCCAAGTGAAAGCATTTAAAAATCTCTAAAGTAATTCCTATCTTCAGACCAGTTTTGACCTTTTGGCTCACCTCAGTGAGGCACTGGGACATTCAGACACTAGATCTAAAAATAACAACTCAAAAACAGCACTTATCTAATCCATAACTATTAAGTAAAAAATCTGAATATTCAGACATATAAATGTCTTTAAATCCAGCTATTTAATTTAATTAGCTCTATGGGTCTGAAAACACTTCAGCCTCACCAGATATTAATACCCTCAGCAATATAACGTCATAACAACCCTAAGAGCAAAATTATAATACTCGAAAAAGCTAGTCATATATTATGTGACTTGTTTTAAGCTTGTATTACAGATATGTAATATAGGGAATGTCCCAGCACCTCACTGAGATGAGCCAAAAGCTCAACCTATCTGAGGATAGGGATTATTCTAGACAGAGTGTTGATGTACTATCTGTGAAAGATAAGTATTACTAGTATTGTGTAGCAAAAATGGAGTTAAAATCGCTATGATTGATTTACCAGATATTATTATAATTTCAGATTGCATACTTATCTACATTTTTCAATATTTAGGAAAATATTTTGAATTTAGTTTTTCACATTTTCTATTTGATTATTTATAATAAATAATAACAATAAACTACTCATTTTTTATATCACACAATATATAATAAACAAAAGCAACTCTCTACTGTTAAAGGAAGTTGATTTTTGAAGTGAATGATGAGAAGACTTTTGTTTTGTATATATATGTTGTATGTTTAGTTGAATTTTACTTGAAAAGTTCTATTTGTTTATAGATAAAACCATAGCTGTGTAAGACTTTTGGTAAAATTTTGTTGCTTTGGCTAGTATTGTAGTGTTATATGAATTTCTATTTCATTTTATAATTTATTCTGTAAATCTCTCCATTCTCACTTCTTTCCTTTATCTTGTTTATCTCTTCACTTGGTTCTTTCTGTTATTCACTTTTTATATTATTTGGTTTTTTTAACCTACAGTTTTTAATCATTTATATATTCTATTATTGATCATCTTGAGCTTCCAATGCCATCTGTTATCTTTCTCTGCACTAACTGTGGCAATGAGGTGTACATCATTACAACTCTGACTCCAGTTTTGATTGCATTCTTTTTCTTCCATTTTATGTTTATTTTTAAATTAGAATAATTTTTTTTTCAAATTTTAGTGATAGAGTTTTGATGAATAAGCTTCTTGTAAAGTTGAAGCACTTAAGTGGTCAAATATTGCAGTTTAATCTTTTTTTTTCCAAATTTTTCAAATGAAAATTATACCAATAATTTTTGCCATTAGAAAGTTACTTCTTATTACTAATCTCAGTACTCAGGCAATACTCCATTTTTGATGTTGAATCTACTTTAATTTATTGTTTTTAGTTTATTTTCTCACAGAACTTAATCCCAAGATTAGCAGTTGTTCATAAATTTTGGTTAATTTCACTTGTATGAAAAATTTCACTATCAATCATATCAGGTATTTGTGAGTTTTCAAGTAAACCAAGATGGCACCCATATTTTTGATAAATATACAGTTTCAAGGGCCTATAATTTACTGAAGATGTGTTAGTTGTTAAATTGAAACAAAATTAATAAATCAATTGTTAAATTTGAAAAAAGGAATAAATTCTAATAAATTTCATCAAGAAGCTTTGTTTCATTTTTTTTTCCACTTATAACCTGGGAAGTGACAAGATGCTCTTAACATTGTCGTATGTTGGTTCAATCCAACATGTCTCTTTGTCAGCAGTTTTTTTGGTAACTGGTCATAAGAATGTTATGCAGTAGATTATTTCCAAAGGTACAGAATCCTGCTTTCCCAAAAAGTGTGTATTAATGACCACTATATTATTGTATGCTGCTGACGACAATAAAATGTAAATATTGTATTTATATATTTTTTTATTTTTCTGCTAATAAGGTAATCCAAAAAACAAAAACAAAACAGAAAATAAACAATAAATGTAGTAATTAATTTTTCCACAATGATTTCTTTTTTAAAGTAACAGTTAATAAAAAATAAAATGTATTTATTAAATATGACGTTTCCTAGCAGGCATTTTTTTGTAAACATTTTTTAAACAGGCAAAACTCTCCATACAGTAGTGCCATCCTGTGCCAACCAGAGTAATCAATGGATGCCAGAAGGCTTGTGCATAAAATCCCCATCTAGTGCCTACTCATAAGAGATGGTGATCATGTGATGTTTAGTGGTCAAACATTTTGTTGGTGCCATAAAATTGTAGATTTATCAAAAATACCCATCTTGGTTATTTATAAAACTCATAAGTACCTCATATAATTCAAAAATGTGCTTAAAACTTCTTTAGTACTATTTGATTCCATTTATTATAAGTCTGTTTCATTAATCCTTTCTTTAAAACTTGACTGCTTTTAGTATATGCCTTTCTTGGCAGTATTGACCAGAAATAATGAACACAGAAAATAAAAAATCAAGTAAAAAATCTCAGTTTGATTATTTAAAAAATAGTCTTAACCCTCCACTTTGGTGCTTGAGCATCATACAATTTCCTGAAACTGATTTTACAACCACAAATGAAGACAAAAAAATTCAGAATTTGTATCAAACTAATTATTTTATGACTGACCATTATAGTTTTCCGTCTTGCATAATTCATTTTCCACACTTATAATTAACCAGAATAATTATGTGAGCATTGATTTAGTCAGTAGGCATAATATTATATGTCTGAAAGTTTGTGTTGATAGATTTTATTTGTAATTATATGTTGAGATATTTTTGCATCTAATATTAATTGTTAAATGTCTTTAAAAAAATTAAAACTTCATTTAAACTTTTCAAAAACACTCAACTGATAATAACATCACATAACTTAGTGTACAACATCTTTCAAGATATATTACTCATCTCTTTTCTTTACGTGTTTTTGATCTGACAAGGAAATCGAACCAGGGATCTTTAGATTCATAAATACTAAATTTAAGGTGATGCTTTAAGCAACTAGGCTAATCTTTCAGAAGCTTAATCCTTGATTGTAAAATAATCTAATATGTAATTACAAATAGTTGATATAATATGTTGACCTCAACTAACTTTTATATATCTGGTTAATCAGATTTTCAGATAAAAAAATGTTTTCTTTTAGAAGACAATTATAAAATCAATTGTCACAAACATTATGTATCTAGTGACTATACTAATTTTTGTATAATTGATTGTGATTAAATGAAGATTACCTATATTAAAAAAACCCTATAAAGATATTAAAAACTAAGAAGTATAAAAATTTTGCACAGGATTGCCGTAATTAAAGCATTTATAATGTCTTTGGATTATATGAATTTATAGATTGCAAAAATGGTAAGTGGATTTATCTACAATACATTTTAATTTTAAAATTACATTTATATTAAAACAGCAATAAAAATATTTAATAAAAAACATACTGTAAATTGCTGCATAGTTTTTAATGCCCGTAAACATATATAGGACAGTCAACACATCATATTGTGTGTATGTATATATATAATTAAAATTTGGGAAAGTATTTGAAGTATGGTGGAAAATTGTATATTTACTCAAGCGTTGGTGGCCTAGTGGTTAGCATAGCTGCCTTCCAAGCAGCTGGCCTGGGTTCACTTCCCAGTCAATGCATTTGACATATGAAAAAAAAAGTATTTTCATATATAGAGGAATGATTTTTTTCTACTAAAAATACATATCTTAAAAAAGAAAATATATAAATAAAGAAATAAACAAAAAAAAATAACAAAAAAAATATGAAGTGCTGTATAATATAAAAATTACATCATTTATAATTAATGAAAGTTCAATTGAATTTTGAAAGAAATTAACTAATCGAAGAAAATTTAATCCAAGTTAATATTAAATTAAGTATTTTTTAAGGGGGGGGGATATTAATTTGTTTTTTTTTTGCAGTTTGCAATGAAAATTGATTTTGATAAAGTGCAAAACCGGCAATATCTAAATAATATTAAATTATTAAATGTTAATTAATATTAACCATATATTTCTTGTCCAGATAATAAGCAGCTGTCCTCAATAAATACATTTTGCAATTGATCATATCATACTTGTTAGCAATATAAACTAATTATAAAATTTTACTATTTTATAAATTGCTAATTTTTTATTTTTGTTTACTAGTTGTTGTTTTTTTTTTTTGGGGGGGGGGGGATATTGTCCAGGTACATTATTAGTTTTTGAGACAGTGCATATTATGAACCTCTGTACATATAAATATGTTAAATGGAGTGTTAAAATAGACTTATTGAAAGATAAATAGAAAATACTCGAAAACTATCATCATTGGCAATTGAGTATTATCAAATTGTGCAATCACTGTGATTTATTAACCACTTGTAAGCCTATATAATCAAACTAAATATATGTGCTTACTTTTATTATATGTAGCCTTCATTTTGAATAAAGTTTATAATAAAATAAAATTATTTTTTAAAATCATAATTACTTTTTAAAATATTCTTAAAATTGTAAAATATTAGTATTATATCTAAAAAGAAAAAAATGTAGGCCTAAGTCTTTCTGAACATTATGTTAATTTTTTTTCTCATTACATCTTTTTTAATTATTAGAAAACCTCATTATTATAAAAATAAGATTTACTTTATATTTGATAATGAAAATATTATGTTTATGTTGACAAATAAAACATAAAAAATTATTTTGCATTGTGCAATTATAACTGAAAATAGATCAACCCTTCTTCTCTAATTACTTCTACCATCCAGGTATGGAAATTAAAACAGATTTATTATTATTATTAAAAATAAAATGTTAAATGAATAACTAATACAAAATAATATCAGTTTAAAACAAAATCATTATAAACATAATAACATAGGCATTGCTTCAGTGGTCCAAGAATGAAGTAGTTTGAGAAAAGGTTAAGAGACTTTTGGGAGTAGTAAATAATTTTTGTAATGGATTACTCTTCCACACCTACCCACTATATGATGATTAAATATTTTTAAACATTTAATTATGAGCACTATATCAAATAAAAAGAATAAAACAAACCTATTTAAAACTGTTTAATTAAAAATAATACATAGGTGTATTCTTCTAAAGTTGAAATATCCTTTTTACCAATATTGAAGATTATTTTATGTTACAGTGGCTTTTATAGGCTGTTTTCTTCCATATCAACATTGCTTGGGGTTTTCTTTGCGCTACAACTAAGAATACCTAGATTTGCTATTACTGACTAACATTAAGTAACTAACAGTTGGATTTTATCCAGCTAATTACAAATATTCATAGACTTGTTTAAAACTCCTATTCTTTGAATACTTTAAGCTTTATTTAAATTTGAACTTTAAATCAAGAATATGACAAGTAAAATGCACTGCCCACTAATCTATAAGTCTTTAAAATATAAACTTTAAATGAAAATATGAGAAAATAATGCGTTTTTCATTTATTAGTCATTTGATAGAAATCCTCAAAACTTCCACTCTTATACATATTTTTAAACATATGAATAAAGATATCTGAAAAATTGATTCCCAGAATGTATTTTATACTGAACCAAGAATCTTCAATTAACCTTGAGTTTAAAGTTTATATCTGTGCTAGGAAAGATATTTTATAATCTCTAGCTCAGTAATCATCATTAAAATATTTATCTAAGTGGATGGTGACAAAAATGTGGGTGCAGGAAACTTGACTTCCGTAAATCAAATTGTAATTAAGAGATAGAATTAAGGATTATATTGCCAGATGAAAGTCTCTCCAAGTTGACGTCCATAAATCAAATTATAATTAATGGATAGAATTAAGAACTATATTGTAAAATGAAGGTCTCTCCCAATTTAATCCAAGTTCTCTGATCCATGATCTTTTTTTTTTACTACACTACACCAAAAATTTTTCCTATTTTATCCATCTCATATATGATCTCTTTTTAGGTCTTCTAAATCTCTTGGGAAGAGCTTTATTGCCAGATGAAGGTCTCTTCAAGTTTAATTCAGTTTCTCCATTCCATAGTCTTTCTTCACTACACCATACTAATAAACTTTCCTACTTTATTCATCTCATATACAATCTCTTTCTAGGTCTTCTAAATTCCTTGGAATCTATTTTAGACTTCAACTATTTATCTATAATCAACATTTCTAGAAATGTGTTCAGTCCAGCTACGCTCTAATCTCTTAATTCTTTTAGTGATGTCAATTCGACCTCTTCTTGTTATTCCCAATATACATTTTTCAATACATTATCTTTAAAATTCACTATACTTAAAAATTAATAATATATATAGTTGTCTATCAAATGAGTTTTTCATTTTACAGTCAGTTGACAGAATGGAGAGTTTTATAATTAACTGACATTGAAATACATATGTAATAACTGGCATTAAACAGGAACACACGTTAAGAGATTATTCATGTTATCTGTCTAAGTATATATATATTCACACATAAATAAATGAGATTTTTTTTTTAAAAAAAAAACTTTTTAATATTAATTTTTGACAAACTTCGATTTGTGTTCCTAAAAGTGTTAAATATTAAATTTCATCTTTGGGATATAATTTTGAAATATTGATTTTAAAAATGATAAAGAAAAAAAATATTCAAAATTTCAAACTTTTAATCCAACAAGAGAGAAACAGTTGACGCAAAAGATAAGGGTGGTCCAGGAGAAGAAAATTGCAGCTTAACGGAATTATAAATTGGTTATTGATCTTCACTCACGTTTGGAGCGGAATTTTGCAAATCTGCCAAATATTTCATACATATAGACTTCACTATTGATTATTTTATTACTCACGTGATCCAATTATTTATTTATAGTTAAACCATGTATTTTAAAATTATCATTATTGTGGTCTTATATATTTGAAAAATATTGTAATTTAAATTTGTTTAGTATTTTTTTTTTTTTACAGCTTGCAATCGATAAAATTGCGATCTTAAATTTGATGACGAATCAAGAAATTCAAAGCTTTTAAGAAATAAAAGTCAATTTAAATAAGATTGTGCAACAATTGAAAAATAACAATCCTTTAAGCCCATAATTTGTCGTAAGTAATAATTTATTGTTAACGTATTGTATAGAAAAGTTACATCTTTGTTATTTTTTTGACGTTACTGAGTTATCCTAAGCACGACAGCTTTATAAATATCTTGTGTATATGTGCGCCATGCACGGTTTTGACGCAATTGGTAGATCATATGACTTGGGATCAGGAGACCACAGGATTAGGAGATCCCGCGATCGATTCTGGATCGTGGCGCTCGAACTTATGAATTCCCAAGCAATAAAGCTATTAGCAGTTTATATATATGTACAATATCTGTTAGTTTAGATAACTATAGTTAACCAATAGGATTTTATGATGAGCATATAATTTTTTCATCATCAGTGAAGTTGTCATTGCTTGCTTTTTTTTTTTTTTTATAAAAAAAAAATATAAAACTTAAGTGGCATAGAATGACCAGGATCATCTCTTGGCAGTGATCAAGCATTAATATTTGATCATCAAACGTTTTGTTTAGATATAATGCTCACTCCATGCTCCAAAACGAACTTTTTTATAGCAAGATTTTGCAGTACTTGTCGTAAATACTCTGCCACATTAATAAATCAGTAATGACAGATTTCGGAGTTTAAAGTTCATAGTGCTGTGTCTCCAACCAAGACTGGGTGACCAGTGAACAAATGCACATAAAAGAATAATCTGAATAGTGAATAGTCTGTAACAACAATATTTCAACTGATTACTAATGTTCAATTCCCTTGATTTACTTTCAGACTGGCTGCTACAAAAACGATTCCCAATGGGCTCGATTTATGCACACCTTGGCCCCAGCCCAATTTAGCTGCACATGAACATATCATATTATAACTTTGTGACTGATTTTAAGCTCCTTACAGCTTTCATCTCTGCAACAGTCCACCTGTAATTCCACTTGAAAACCACTGGAAACTCAACTCTTCATTTAGCTACTATTCAGACATGTTTTCTCAGGCTACGGTCTCCCAATCTCTGTGGGTTTTTCAGCTATTGCCCATGAACAAATTTCCACTGCATGCTGCACATTAACTGAAGCACTGACACAAGATCTCTGCTACACTGGAATTGAACTGGAAAATCAACTGGAGTTGCACTAGAATAGTCTACGTACTTGTTAAATACGCTTTTATAGCTTTCTCATTACTCCTACAATTAATTACCTTCTCCATATAAGATAAGGTATTTAGGTCCATAGCTAATCAAATTGTGCCTTTGGAATTCCTTACCATATAATGCAATTTAGTCTCTTATCAAGAAATAATTGCAATCAGCAAATATTTCTTGGAATTTTATCGATCACCATTATGTTAATTCTTTGATTAAATTTTAATCAGTTTTCAGTTCACGATCTAAAAAAAATCCCTTTAATAAAATTCTAGTTTTTCTAGAGTGCACAAACTTATATAATATTTTTACAAATATACAACACATAGAACACAGCTTCCACTTATGCCCAAATTTCTTATGACCTCCTGAGCAAAACAGCCATCTGATTCTTTTTTATATATATTAAAAAACCACAGAATCAAATTACTAAGTAATTAACTGCAAAAAGCTTCAATTATAAGATGTAAACAATAAATTGTGACAGATGAACATAGTGAAAGTATTTCTCATATGACAGCAGTAGCTATTTTTTTCTCTATATTATATAGTGGTTACCTTTGGTTTCCTATTCAGTTTATAAGTTAATATTAATTAGTAAACTGACTGCACCAGAGCTGTTTTCAGTCACATGTACTGACGACTAAGTTGTGTATAAAGGAGAAATTGTGTTGCTTAATAAAAAAATATTTACCAATAAAATTTAGAAACCAAGCTAAAGAATTGTAATAATGATGTTTTTAGAGAAATGATGAAAAATATATTGGTACTTAAAAAGTAAAAGAAAAAAAATTAATTAATGGGAGAGATTACTCATATATGTTTAAGATTTTGATTTCAGATGTATCTCAAGTATTGAAAATTTTCTTAAAAGATAAAACACATAGATTTACTGATAAAAGGTTAGATTAAAATATGCATTGAGCCTGAGAGACAAGATCTTTCATGAGATTTTGTAACAACTTAAAATAAAATTATCTTGGAGTATTTATATAATAAAATGAGATAAAGTTATGCAATGATTTATGCAAGGAAATTATTAATATTTTATACAATAATAAGAAAATTAATATTGCCAGGATTTACTATGATTCTATAATATTATAATTTTAAAATACCTCTTCGGAAATGAGATAAAACTTTAAATATATTTTGACACACATATTTTCTTCACATCAGAACTTGATAAGAATGTCCAAGTTTTTGAATTGTAGATAGTATCATAACTGTAGATAGTATCATAATGTTGTTGTTGTTATTATTATTATTATTATTATTATTATTATTATTATTATTATTATTATTATTATTATTATTATTATTATTATTATTATTATTATTATTATTATTATTATTATTATTATTATTATCATCATCATCATTATTATTATAATTATTATTATTATTATTATGATGATGATGTCTGTTGTTGTTATTATTATTATGTTTCAAATCAAACTTTATTGTTCATAAAAAATTACACTGTTAAAAATACATGTTTGAAAACCACATAGGTTTAGAAGAAACAGATAGATATTATTGGTACAGTTCAAATAAATTGTTAGGCAGGTATCTAATAAATGTAAGACTTGAAAACTATGTATTTACCTATGGTTCTAGTTTCATTGTCTAAAGGTTTAGTTCATCAGTTTAAATTACTTTTGATTGAATTAAATACATCCTTTGGACTATTCGATACACAGATGTGGTAATTAAAAAATTGTTACAGCAAAAACCATTTGGTTGTTTGAGGTTATAGTCTGACTTAGGTTTTTAATAGTGACCATGTAGCAATAAAAATATCTGGGTGTGCAATTTTGCCATCTCTGGCCTTCAGTTGTTCGAGCTTATTGGAAAATATGGCTGGGTGCCTTCTGGTGTTGTTTCCAAGGCAGAAAGTAGATCTGGTCACCACAAAGTATATAAACAAAATGTTGCTGCCATGGGCTGCCGGTATTAAGTCTTTACTGGGTGTTTCTATTAGGGTATCAAGTGTGATGTTATTTTGTCTATATGTGTTAATCATAAATTTCTCAGGTATTTGTCAGAGCTGTGCAGATTCAGAATAAGTGCTTTTGTATTTCTTCTTCTTTGTGGCACAAGGAACAAAAAGCATCAATTTTCATGTAAAACCTGCAGTAGTTAAGAAAATAGGAGGTAGGTAGAGCATGAAGATTTAGCCTTAAGAGAAAGTCAAAAATTTGGTTTCAATGACCATTTTTTGAATTGCTGCATCAAACAACTGTTGTTCATATTTAGCATTGGTGACTGAGAATCAGTAGTTATGTCTGGGTATAGCATATTATAAATGTTCCAATAGGTATATCTACCAACTTCCCCAAAACACCTGATTATAAATGCTTTGGAGTTGGTTTACATGAGGGTGGTTCTTGGTCTGTAGGTGTTATTTGAAGGATGCATTCAAGAGCTGGAAAACTTATCAGTGAAACCAGAATATTATTTTTTGTTTATGAAAAATTTGAATGAAGTGAAGACCTAATCCATTTTTGGCTGATGGAAGACTAAGTCATTTTACAGAGATGGAGACTACTTTTCTGCACCATAACAGCTTGCTATAGAATGAGTAAGTGGACAAAGATTTAATAAAGTTTATGATTGGTGAATAATAGGTTATTTTTGTAGTTGCAAGTTGGTTTGAAAAGGCATACTTTTGCATATAATGAGAGGTAGGTTTTGAACAAAGAATTGGTTTCAACATCATCTCTGTTTTTTATAGTCTTTTGTCTCATTAGGATTTGGACAGAGAATTGGTTTCAGCATCATCTCTGTTTTTTATGGATCTTTTGTCTCATTCCAGAGGGCTCTAGGGAGACCTGCCAGTGCAAAGAATCTAAGTTGACGTTTTATTAATGTTGATATTGAGTTTATATTTGAAGGTGTATTCAATAAGTAATTTTTCCAGAGTAGGTAATTGTTTTTTTGGAGGTAAGAAAAATAGTAAGGTCATCCATGTATGCAATATATTTTATATATAGTCAGTGTGTGGAATTTGAATTTTTTGTAAATTTTTGTTTTATTTTGTTTATGAGAGGATTAATGTAGAACATAAATAATAAAAAACTGAGTGAGAGATCCTTGAGGTATGGATTGCAGAGTGGAGAATGAAGATCATGTTCTACCATTAATTGTAATATGGAATTCATGACTAAGTAGTAGGTAGGTTAGTAGGTATAAGAGAGAGAGAGAGAGAGTGAGGTATTTTGGTGTCTCCAAGTATCTAAATTAAAATTTCAATAGGAATGTAGTCAAAAGCAGCCCTAATGTCAATTTTAACAGCCATTAGAGCATATTTTTCTGCTCTCAAGCTAAATTTACAATGGTTTTGAAAATGAGGACAGTTTGGCCTGTTGAGAGCCTTTTTTGCATGTTGCATTGGTGATAATAGAGGGAGGAGATATGGTTTGATTTTATCTTTTAGAAACTTTTCCAGGATTTTAATATCAAGGGTCCACATGGAGATTGATCACAGATTAGATAGTTTGGATATTGAATTTGTTGAATGGAACTAAGGAGATTGCATATAGATCTTTTATGTTAAACTAACTTTGTGATAGATAATTTGCTAAATCACATAGATATGTGGTGATAAACTGGCTGAGATGTGAAAATACAAATTTAGGGATTCTATGTGACCTTGGATGACAAGAGTTTTGTATTGTGGTTAGCTTCAGCAAGAAATCAGTAGCATGCATGATGGCAGCTTTTGTTTGAAATAATTTTATATTGGTTCTATCATATTATGATCAGCTTTGGTTCTATCATATTATGACCAGCTTTGGTGACACCCTTGGTTTCAAATGCTTGTGGAACTCTGACAGTGGAAGCATATCCCAGAACTTATGTCCAGGTGTGTTGTTTTGTTAGACAATTTTTTTTTGCGGCAAGGTACTCTTTTAAAGTGTTCCAGGTGTCATTATATATTTGTGTAAGTCTTTTTATATGTGTGTATGTATCTGATGTAGATTTATACATGGTGATTCTCTTATATAACTCATTACCCAAAGTTAGGAGTCTTGAGAGTGGTAGTGTGGTTCTAGTAATACAATTTATATTAAATGATAGAATGTTGATAAAGGAAATGTACCATTGCACAGGATTGAGTTGCATAGTGCTAAGTTTAAATAATATAATTATGTTGCAGAATACAAAAATTCAGAAGTGTGTGCAGGAAGAATTATTTTTATTGTTTTATGAAATTGAATTGCTGATGTTTGCATTGCACCTAGATTGAGTTCAAGCATTTGACTAGAGTGATCAGAAAAGAGTGAGGGATTAAGTGTTAACTTAATTAAATGATGAAGTATGGGTGAATAAAAGCACATCAATAAGGGAGGTGTGATTATGGTCGTAAAATGAGATGGAGTTGGGTGATAAAAAACCTTTAGCACTCATTAGGGGTATTGCAAGTTGACGTAGCCACTTTGAAACAAAAGGTGATAGATTCATGATTATAGTGGGTTGATGTAAGCAATAGTCATGAGATGACAGCTAGTTTAGGAGGTACATAAACAACAGTACTGTGGGGGAAAGTGACTATAAGTAGGTTTGAGTTGATATATATGATTTTAAAGGATGAAAATTGGCAGGTTCTTGTGTTGACCGGGCCAGTTTCTCCTGAATATGATGATGAATCTTGTGAACAGGGGGAAAAGTCTTGGAGCATTAAATAGGCTGTGAGGTCAATCTGAGAACCATTATATATTTTTGTTTTCGGCAGAGCCAGGATGTGTGGCTATTTAAATTAAATACATTTACTTAGCTGGAGGTTTTTTGAATTGAGTTTAGACCTCGGACATTGAAAGCTTCTATCTTTATTTTCATGAATAGATAAAATGAGTATATGTTTTGAGGATCATCTGTTTTATATTGACTGGATTGAAATTTTCATTTGTTGCCTTGTTTATAAGATTTGGAAAAAAAAGATTGTATGAACATAAATGACCAGCTATGACTCAAATTAAAGTTGTCAGGGATGACATCTAGGGCATCAAAATATTTAAGAGATGTTTTGTTTGCATTATTTTTTTAAGCAGGGAAGGTTTGATATCTGTTGGTTACTAGTGTATATTTGTTTATCTTTGATTCATTGCTTGAAATTAGGGTTTTGGTAAGTGAAAGATGATGAATTTTGGACTCAGTTAGAGCTTTTTTTTGTTGAGCATCTGTTAAGTGGGGGCTACAAGATTCTAGGTTATAAATCAAATGTTTTTAATTTTTTTATTATCATGAACTTTTCGTGGTTGCTCGGGTTTTCTTTTAGAAGTATAATCTGTGTCACAGCTTTCAATTATTGGTAATGGTGGTGTCAATGTATCCATGACATCTATTCTTGTCTTGCTTATTATAGGTGAAAATTGGCTAGTATTGCCATTGTGAAAAATGGACTGTGGTACCTTAGTTATATGAGTTGAAACTAACTGTCTCCATGGTTTGGCTGATGAGGAGAGTTTGATTATCATCACCCTGAGTAGTTTTGCTGCTGATGTTAATGGATGTGCTGAAGATTTGATTTGCCTGCTCAAAGGAGAGGTCACTTGGTAAAGCATTTTCATTTGAGGGAGAGTGTGTGTGTGTATTAGATGTTTTGTCAATATTGTCTTAGTTTTGATTATGAATGCATCTAAGTGTATGGTTACCCACCTGATTACACTGTAAGCATCAAGTGGTTGTGCAGTTGATTGCTAGGTAACCATGTTGGTAACAAGAGAAACCTTATGGCTGTAATCTTCTCATGTATAGGCAAAGTGTTGCCTCTTGGTCTGTAATCTGAGTAGGCATAGTGGTTGGATCAATGTGTTTGTTTAACTTAACTTTAAACTTATAGCTATGCTGTATATTGGAACTGGGATATCTTTTAGATAAACTGGTTGCAATGAGACAACAATCCCAAAAGGCTCCATTAATTTTTGAAAATACTGTGCAGAGTAGCTAGGTATGTATTTTTCAATGTGCCAGTTATATATATATCTGTATTAGAGCAAAGTGGCCCAGTATTTTGATCTTCCATTTTTAAATCTATTTTTTTTGGATCATGGTGTTCTATGATCAGATATCTTTGAGGTGATCGTTAAGCATAGAACACTGTCCCATAGATTGAGCAGAGAAAATGCTTCACATAGTAAAGCTCTTGGGAATTTATACAAAAAATAATGAATATCTGTAGCTGATAAAACTATTGAACAATCTGAAAAAACCACAGAATGAGTAAAAAGGACCTTATGAATGATATTGTGGAACTTCTCAGAAGTGTTATTAGCATATCAGCATTCCATATTACAGAAAAGGGGGGGGGTATGTTTCTTCACCATTTTGATTTTGTAAATCTAAATTTTTAATATCGCTGGTAATAATGTGAAAGAATAAAACCGTTGACAGATGCACCTTAAAATGCTTGTAACAGCCAATTAGATGTAATAATGACTGCATGTGGAACTCTCAATTCAAAAACACAAGCCAGAAATATGAGAAGATGGAACCACCTTCTTCTCTATTTAAATTTATATATAAATAAGCCAGACTCAAGCATTCTGAACTAAGAGGGTGAAGCTTAAAACACCACATTTAATTCACTAAATATTATATATAAATAAACAACATGAAATCTTTTGATTTACTACAAGCAATTTTCCAATCTAATGCAATATATCATCTGCTTGACTTAATAAATTTAATATATTTATATTTGTTAATAGAGGGATTAAAATTCATGCTTGTAATTAGTGTCGAGTTTTTTTTTTTTTTTTTTGCAATAGCAGCAAATGTTTTTTTTATTAATTAAAGTAACATTATTTCTTAGGTTTGTTTTTTTCATTCGTTAGATTAACCGACACTGAACTAACTGTATTAGTTTTTTTCCCTTCACAGATGCACACACAAATATTTGCAAACATTTATAATATAAATAATTTGTTCTTGTTTTTAAAAAATAATTAAAAATTACCTTTTATGATGGAGTTGCAAGCAATAATATTAAAAATAGTAGGAGACTTTTATCATACTTGCAGCCATGTGTCTACCCAGATGGCGTTATATCATCATCATCATCATCATTATTATTATTATTGTCATTGTTATTATTATAATATTTGTATAATTTTATTTTTGTAAATAAATTATTGTTTTGTTGATGTAAAATTAGGATTTCATGATTATTTTGATTCATTAAATATATTATATTGTAATATTAATTTAAAAGCTTTTACATAATTACATTTTGCAATATATACATTAAGTTATTTAGTTAGCTAAGTATAAACAAACATCTATGTATCTTTATAATTTATGATCTTATTTTATCTTTTTTTTTTTTACGTTTCATTAATTGCATAAATCAAGTTAATGTCCTAATAAGCATTTATTGGTTTGTCTGAATTAAATAAATTGGCACTCAATTTATTTTGTGTTTTTATTATTTATATTTTTTAATTGTTATTTTATATGTCTCATGTTATATATTTTTAAAAATAAATTATACTTAATATTAAACTTGAATAAGTTAGTTATTTAAATGATAACAATTAAACTTATTTAGAACAGTGTAGATTTCATTGCCCTAATGTAGTAAAATATTTACTAAATTAATCATATTTATATTGTCACAAATCTAGCTTCTTTAATTGGTAGTATATAATAATTTCATTCCTCATACCATTATACATATTAGTTTCAGATATGATGTGCCATTAATTAAATTAATTCAGTATTCATTAGTTTGTATTAACATACATTTACCTAGTCTCATGATAATTTTCATTTTGTATTGGTACAATATACATAAACAAGGAGAGTCAACCACCTTCACCTCATATTATGAATTGCACTCTAAATGTTGGCCAAACAATCAAGAATAGTGTTCTGATGTTTATAATCATACCTTTGACAACATTGTTGATAATTCAGAGGGAAATTAATATTTCATCCAGATGGAATATGGCACTTAATAGTTACCATACTTAATGTACAAGACTGGGGACGGAAATCTTCTTTAACACCTTTATTATAATAATTGAATAAGATTTAATAGGTAAACATTAATTCAACATAGTTTAATGTACATATGTAAACAAATGGTGTAAATTCTCCTCCTCCAGACTATGAATTAAAAGCCCTCTAAATATTGAACCAAGGATAGAGTGGTTTTTAATTCATAGTCTGAGGGATGGTCATTACTCCCTTTGTTTATTGATATTGGTGTCACCTATGTGTTGTCTGCCCTCAGTGAATTTACCCACATGCACACACACACATCTATGATTGTGCACATATCTATGAGTGTGCGTAAAGAAATTACAATAATTTTACAAATATGCAATAACATGTTGAATGATTATAATTTATATACAATTATAAGAAGTATTTTGTCTATTCTCAAAGATTAGTGTTTAAAATAACTGTCATGATCTGTTCCACATTTTGAATTGGATAAACAAATGACTTGTTCTTTCTCAAAGTTCATCTGCAGTGCCATCTCCAAATGATGTGTGCCTGTGTTATGTGTGACATAGTTTAGCTATTTCCCACAAAAATTTTAAGATTCTTATGTGTTTGCATCATGAGTTATGACAAATGTGTCAATGTATTTCATGGTGTAATCCATAATAGAATAATATCCTGATATTAAATATTGTTTTGAATTAAGAAAAACTACTATGGAAATGATTGAAATGATTCTCATTATGTAAGGCAGTGAAGCCATGAGTTGAAGGAATGTTTTCAATTGGTTCGAATGATTTGAAATAAGCAGAGAGAACATTGAAATAATCTAAACTGTCATGTTTCATGTCATAAATCATGATTCAGACATGCTGGTGTCTTAATTTTTTTGTTGTGGATACTTAAACTATGTCATTTCATAATGTAAGCATTGGTTTAAAGATAATGCTACAAGAAGCTTGAGAGAACAGCAGAAATCTCTTTACCAGACCACACTGATATAGTATTTTCAAAACATGAAACAATACAGTACTTTTTTAATAGATAAATGTGATAAGTTTAGACATGAGAATGGTGTTGAACTTAGTAAGAATAATTCCAAAGTAATACACTTGTTAAGTTATCAAAGAGAAATTGGTGAAAGATGGCTATTTGGGAGATTTTAAATATAAAAATCAGATATTAGAAGAGAAGTTATTCACAGAACATATAGCAAGAGCTACTAAGCAGATCAGACTTATGAAGATATAGTTTCACCATTAATTTTCCATTTCTGGTTATTCAACCAGGAATGTACAAGTGAAGAATAATTGTTGAAAATGGAATTCTTATGAAGTTCCAAACCAATTTTTTTTTCCAGATTCAGCAATAAATTTGGTTGATTTGATCTTCCTAGATGGAACTAGAGTCTGGTAACAAATTCAAAACAAAACATAATCCTTGCACTTTTCTTTTATATAAATGAAATTTAGCAGAAATTATCTATATGGATGAGGACAATAACAAACTATGAACTATATAGTTAATGCTATGGCTTCACTGTCAGAATTGAGGGACTTAATAAAGCCACTACTGAATCTATTCCCTGATTGGAATTTCCATAAGTTCCTTTGTGATATTTTGTTGATAGTTAAGCAGTACAAAAATACAATAATTGTGCTTATTTAGGGTTTGAGATAAGTAAAATGAGAATATATTTGAGAAAATAAAAGTAAGCTTTGAAAAAATAACTCAGATGCATCATTAAGAGTTATGCAATGATCATCATCATAATTTTCAATCATTATTGATGCACTGCATTAATCAAGGTCTCTCCAAGTTCAATCCATCTTTTTTGATTTCTAGCCTTTTTTTCTACATAACACCAGACACTTTCTTATTTGATCTATCCATCTTATATGTGGTCTCTTTCTAGATATTTTACACTTTCTTGGAATCCAATTTAAGATTTCAACCATTCACCTGTTATCATCTCTTCTGGAACATCCACTTCAGTCTCTTAATTCTTTCAATGATATCAGTAACATCTATTTGTTCTCTCATCCATGTATTTCACTTTTGATCTCTTCTTCTTACTTTTAAAATGCATCTCTCCATACTTAATTGAATGGTCTGAAGTCTCTGTATTTCTCTTTTGTCAAGTGTCCAAGTCTTGGATCTGTAAATAAGAACTGGTAACACACATTTATTAAAAACCTTCCTTTTCAGATACCTAGGAATATTTCCTTTTAATTAATATTAAGTTATTTTCACCAAAAGCATTCCAACCAAGTTTAATTCAATTGTCTGTGTCATCCATTATGTTTTTATCTATAGTAATAACCTATCCAAAGTATTTATTTATAATAAATGTAATTCATGTTAAACTTTATGGAAAAAAAATGATTTTCTAGGTTTAACTAATATTATTTTTAATAAAGTGATGTATTCGAGGAAAAAGAAAATCGTTATGCTAAAGATGAAAAGACGTCAAGCGTTATTAGCCGAGAGGTCATCGCACTCGCCTTGCAAGCAAGTAGTTGGTTGCTGGACGGTTGTGGGTTCGCGTCCCGGCCGATGCTATGACATATGAAAAAAAAAAAAAGATGAAAAAAAAAAAAAAAAAATGTGAGTTGTCAGAGAAAGGTATTCAGACATTTTTTGTAAGAGTTTTATATAAGAAAGTGAAAGAATAAATTAAAGTTGATGGATAAATTAAGACTATAAATGAAAATGTGATTAATTTCCTTTGTTTGATACACGCCTTTCATATTTGAGTTTAAACTGTAGATTCAAAATAGAGTTGGAGACTTATCAATTTGAAAAGTTTTCAGTTTTTTCCAAATAATCGTCCCAAAAATTAGCATTTTTTAGTTAGGAACAAAGTTATTACTGAATTATTTTTAATTGATCAGATGTGCTGACTGTAAAACTACACACACATCCACATTGAAACATGAAGAGAGTAACATGACCTAGATTCAAAGAATACACCAAATTTTTAACACTTTAAATATACAGTCATCTTTTCATAGCCATGATAGTGAGTTCCAGATGATGTCACAAATACTGAATACATGGATAATATTTAGTCATGTTTCAATAAACATATTGAAAACGTGCAACACACATATATAAATGTGTGTGCGTAATGTATCTTTACTGTAAATAAAAAATTAAAATAAAAATTTTAATAATTTCTGCTTATATTTTATTTACTGTTTTCAAAAATAATTGTAACTAAAAAATTTTAAATATAATTTCATTATTTCGCTATTTAAGTTTATCAACATTATACCATAAATCATAGAAGACGTAAACAAATTGATTTTTTTTGCTTACAAGTTTATGTCCGCAATAATTTAAACTGTAATCACAATTGTAAATCAGAATCCCGAATATTAATAAATAAAAGACATTTATATTTATTTTTAGCTTCAGAAAATACTAATTCCCGGCTGATGGCTTAATTTGGCGTAAATTACAGTGCAAAAGCATCCATTTATTTTGCACAAATGATGCTTCTGATAAAATTTAAATAAGAAGCAAAAAGATTTATATATTTTTCATTTGAATTAACCAATGTGCGTTTTTTTATATTATATTTCAACTCAATAAAATATAACTAAATTTTATTGCAGTACAAAATTTATATATATCAATTATACATATATACTGACTCATAACTAAAATGTAACACGTTCTCCTATATATATCAAATCGATATCGACTTTTGGCAATTGTATGCAGGCCTGAGGAGAGGAGAGGTACAGCCGGTGCATTGTTCCGGGACCCATGGAGCTCAAAGGGGCCCATGAAGGGGAAAATTTTTAAACAATTTTACAAAAACAAATTTTTAAAAAGAAAAACAATATTGGATATATACTTCATAACTTTATATTTTGTGTGTATAGCAAAACCACCTTGCAGCATTGTTTGATATAACCTTTATTAATCTGAACACTCATTGAGCAGTTACATATGTAATTTATTAAATTTTAACTTCATTACTTATTTCTTTAAGTTTGCAAATTTAGTTTCATTTCGTTTATGAATGGTTATGAAATGTCATCTCAAAAACGCAAGGACAAACAGAAATCTGATGAGATTAATAAAAAGAAGTGACAAACACTTTTTCAATTTGGTATTAAATGCAAACCAGCAAAACTAACCAAAATGAAACTTTAAATTCAGAACAATGTGACACAAATGCAGAACTGAAACAAAGACCATATCTCATGAGGCCAATTTGGTTTTGCAAGAAACATCAGACCAAGTAAATTTTCAATTCAAAGATTTAGAGAAACAATTGAATGTTAGTGATGAGAATACTTCACTGTCTACAGAATCTAGGCATGACAGTCATAGTGAAGAGAACAGTAGGTCAAATTATGGCAGTGACATTGGACTTCTTATGTCAGAAGTGCTGTCTCAATTGAATATAGAAAACTATGTTATTAAAGGTTATATTGGCTTTCCTAAAACATTTCCCAAAGATACAGATAACCAGGTTTTTTCTAAAAGTATTCTAACATTTTGAAGTTTAAATGGTGAAAAACATGACCAAGATTGGCTTGTCTGAAGTAAAGTTAAACAAACATTTTGCTTTCCTTATCAATTATTTTGGGACAAGATTTGCTGCAGAGTAATCTCACATCTAAGTCTTTGTTTGTATCAACAAAAGAATGGTCAGCAGCTAAAATATGGTGAAAATTATGTATTCATATCCCAGACATGAGACAAGCAGCAATTGTAGGCAGTGCTATCTGGCTTAGCAAAAATTGAAAGACCCCTGTCACCTAGCAAGAGCATTGACAGTCTATTAGAGACATCACTGTCAATTGGGAGAACATTACAAAATGAATCATTAATGTTGTGCTATTCCTAGGTGAATGGGAGCTTACATGGCAGTTCCCACTACATTGGTTAAAAAGACAATGGAAATTTTCTGGAAGTCATAAAGTTGTTGTCCCATTGGAATCCAATTCTAAAAGAATGTGTTGCAAGTTAAAAAGTCACAGATAAAGGAATGATTTTAAGTAGATTATTTCAGCACTGATTCCAAAATGAGTTAATTTCTGAATATTCTTCACTTTAAAGCAACACATGTTGGAGGACAGAAAAGCTGCAAAGTACTTTGGTTTTATTGTTGATTCCATGCCAGATTTATCCCATGTTGAATAAACAATATTTCTTTTGCATTATGTAATATCATATAAAAACCAAAATGAAATTATAGAAAGATTTTTACAGTTTGTTGTTATAAGCCATAAAATGAAATATGACATAGCACACATGATAGTAGAAACATTAAAAGAATTCAATATATAACTGTCAGATTGTCATGTACAGGGATATAACTATGAGGCCAACATGTGAGGGAAATATGAAGGTGCTTAAACAAGAATACTTGAGCAATATGAAACAACTTTATTTTTACTGTGTGGATGTTACATACTTAGTTTTTATGGAAATCATGCTGTAAAATGAATTCCTGAAGCCATAACATACTTTGGAACTGTACAAAGTATTTATAACTTCTTTAATTTTAGTCCATAATGGTGAGAAATATTGCAGAAGTGTATTGGCTGTTCTTTTCACAGCATGTCTAACACATCATGGTCAGATCATGTTTAAGGTATAAAGACTTTTGTAGCCCACCTACCAGTCATCAAATTAGCATTAGAAAAACTCTTGGAGCTAAACTTAACTGCCAAAACAGAGACAGAGATTAATGGAACTTTGTTTTATGTCATATCCTTCATTTGTGTGATAATGACTGTTATATGATACAGAGTATTAGTTACAATTGATATCTGTAACAAGGTTATTCAGTCCAGAAATATAATGCAGGCTATCAAAGTGTCCAACTTAAAAAGTATGATTTTAGAACTGACAAATCTTCAGAGCAGCTGGAAAAGTATGTGAAGCAAAGCTAAGCATGTTGCTTCTAATTTGTGCTTAGAAGTGAAACTCTTTGGAACTCAAGGCAGAGCAAAACATAAAATTAAGAAGTTCCATGATGAAGGTGTGACAGAAGAAGCAGATTCATCTCCTGAGGAAACATATTTCATAAAATCTGTCTTCCATGTAATATTGGATGTTATTTGTGGGCACTGACTGTCCTTTCCATTGCTGTTAATGAACATTTATGAGAAGTTCAGCTTCCTCTAAAAGTACCTATGAATTCCTCAAGATTAATTGAAAGAAAAATCAAAATTACTGGCAGATCAATATCCTACAGATATCAGTGAAGATCTTGTAATGGAGACAAGTCATTTACCATCTATTCACCAAGCAAATTTTGAAGAGGGCCAACTGAGTCCATTGGAACTATTGAATTGGTTGAAAAGATACAAACTGGAAAGATTCTTTCCAAATATATGTATCTGCCTCCATATCCTGTTAACAATTCCTGACACTGTCATCTCCACAGATCACTCATTCAGCAAATTAAAGCTGATAAAAATTATTTAAGATTGATTATGTCATAGTGGTGACTGGTAGATGTGGCAAGACTCTATTAAATCTGATTATGCAAAAATGATCGATTTTGGTGTGTTTCATAATTTTGCCAGGAAAAAGGCTAGGAAAAACTCTTTGTTTAGAAGAATATAAATACCATTACATCTTACTGTTATGAAGTTGTAATCTATCTAGTATTAAATTCATTGCTTATGTTTATTGTTTCATTATTGTTTATATACTGTGTATTATTGTTTTTATTATCTTTTACAGAAGTACCTGTTCTCTTTTTAATATATTTGCAAGTATGTTTGAATGTCATTAATAAATGCATAATTCATAATATTATTGATTTATGTGTCCATGTGTATGTGAGAGTGGGTAAATATTAGTCTTGTTCCAGCACTTAATAATCCTCTTGGCAGCCTTAATTGTATAAATAACATTTATTCAGAATGAGCTATAATCTGCTTGAGTTTTTAAGGTGGTCAATGGTATATTTATTATTAGTGACAATGAACCAGACAAACTCCTTTTTTCCTCCCATCATACACTTTTTTGAATACATTAAATCATTTTATATTATGTAATCAAAGTAGAATTATGACATATATATATTTTCTCTGCTATCCCATATTATTTCAAAATTTCCCAATTGTTCAAAATCATCAATACTTGTGTGATTTGGTACAGTGGTTGCTCTCAATCTTAAGATGTATGAATTATGACCATCTCTATCAATTTTGGAGTTTTAACTTTTTATAAACTCCAAAAAGTAAACAATTTCATTGTATAATATATATATATGTTAATTCTAATATTTTCACGGATAAAAGATGTCATATTATTATTACTATTTGTGGGATATTCTGTGTAGTGAAAAAGCTAAATGCTGACGTTTCAGTACAATATCAAGTACCTTCCTCAGAGAGTCCTCTTTTTCAAATCATAAGAATGCATGTGAGATTTAAAAACGTTTATATCATTTTCTTTCTCCTCATATTTAAATTCTATTGGTTGAGAAGTTTTAAAATTTAATTTCTCTTCCAATAGTTTCATCCAAATGTTGTTAATCTTCTTTAATTCACACCTTTCATTTATGCTCTTGGGATTCTATTGGTTGAGAAGTTTTAAAATTTATTTTCTCTTCCAATAGCTTCTTCCAAATGTTGTTAATCTTCTTTAATTCACACCTTTCATTTATGTGAATTAAAGAAGATTAACAACATTTGGAAGAGAAAATAAATTTTAAAACTTCTCAACCAATAAAATTTAAATATGAGGAGAAAGAAAATGATAAAAACGGTTTTAAATCTCACGTGCATTCTTATGATTTGAGAAAGAGGACGCTCTGAGGAAGATACTTGATATTGTACTGAAACGTCAGCATTTAGCTTTTTCACTACACGGAATATCCCGCAAATAGTAATAATAATATGACATATATATATATTAATTATCTTTTTTAGTGTTACATCCATAGATAGATATAAACACTAAAGCAAGATTTTTTTATTGTAGTTCTACCTATTATCAGTCTATTTTGGATCATTTACACAACTGACTATTTGATTGTTGATTAATGGTGTGAAGAATTAAATTCTGTCAACCAATTGTAAGTCAAAATTAAAAATGTTAATATTTATTTATTTACATTAAGTTGATGTCAGATGAAAATTAAAGCAGTTAACTTAGAGGTATACAAATTGTTGAGTTAAGATAAAAATCTTCAATGTCATAATACACTGGAAAAATAAGATGTTATGTTAAGAGAAGCTTTCTGGTGATTTTTTAATTTGTTTAAAAATGATTATTCTTGAAATGGAAATAAAAAGCTTATGAGGTGAAATGAATGTCTGGAGGTTGGATGATATGCTTATCTTTACAATAAAACTATTAAAATGTGACATTTTTAGAAAGAAAAAGCCAAAAAAGATAGATAACATTAACCATGTAATCATAAAACTTAAGAATTCAAAATGGTAGCTGGCCAGTTTTGTCATTATACATATATGATAACAGGGTTCTGCATTCATTATTTTATAATGTATCAACTTTGGATTGCAAGCCCCCACTGATAATGACAAAAATCAGAAAGATCTCTGTGGTTAGAGATTATATTATTACATCATTATTTGATAAACTCTAATTACTGAAACTTACTATAGATGGTGCTAAATAGAGAAAGGAGAAATGCTTTTGTTTCTGTAGTAAGCTGAAAGAATAAAATAATATGTTATACCATCCATCAGCAGCAAACTAAAGTACTGGGAGGTTTTCAATCAGACCGCAGACTTCTCCATTGTGTCCCCTACATTCCTTGAACTTACCAATGCTCAACTAATCCACAAATTCAAAAGGTGGTTCCTTGAGGCAAAATTCCTTGATTTCCTCCTCAAAATCAATCTTCACTCTCTTCCCACAATTCCATTTTTGGTCAACTGTAGGGGTTTCACCAAGATCTCTCCCATATGCCAGTTCTGTAAAACTGACAACGAAGTCCTCCAGCACTTCCTGCTTAAATGTCCTTTTCTGCTTGGCAAGAGAAATCTCATCAACTCCTTTCTTTCCTCGCACAGGAATACCATCTTCAACCTCCAAGAATCCATAGAAACAGGGGTCTTCGCAGCTATTAGACTGTCAGTTTTTCTCATCTATGCTCTCTGGTTGCTCTGATGTGCCATCATCCTTGACCAGAGAGTACATTCAGTTAATCAAAAGCTCTTGGACCTAATTCACACTCTCAAAACCTGAGATACCAAACTAGCCCCACCTCCACTCCTCACAGACACTTGAGCAATCCTCCAACTCCCATCCTCTCAGCCTCTGTCATAGGACTCAATCACGAAGACATGCATTTCTAACTGGCCTGGACTACACACCATTTCCCCTCTCCACTTCCCATTCCCTTTTTACATGTATCCTTCCCCTCTTACCATGTTGCTCCTGTAATTTCATTTATTTTACTGTATCTGTTTTTTTAGATGAATAAACATTTCATCACTGAAAAAAAAGAAAAAAAAAAGAATAAAAATAATATTAAGTTAATATTAACATAATGTATTCTAACAATTCTAGATTAATCCTGCATTAAACAATGAAAGTTTTACACAATCAACATCAGTATAATATGAAATGCAAATTGTATACACATGCACATATATATATTATAATGAAGACTTTTTTGTAATATAGTTATTAATCTAATGTTTCCTCATGTCGCAATTTCCAATTTGAATATAAACCTTTTCCCAAATAGCAGGAAATTTTCAAGTAAACTGATTTTTTTTTTTTGAGACTGGACCACAAACTAACTTATTAGGCATTCACTTATTGATTGGTAAATTGATAATTATGTTCTAAAGCTAAAAAGACTATATGGACACAACCAATTTGAAATTGACTACTAGGGTGGTACAAGTATCTTCTTTATGGTTCCTTTATAGAGGTTGCTGGTGACAGGACTATTTTATATAATTATAGAAAGACTTTATGATACGACAATTGGTTGGTTTAAATACAAACTGAGTAAATTTGAATACCTTTAATTAACAGTTTTTAATTTTTTATTTTTTTTTTTAAGAAAGAAAATCATTCAAATCGTTTCTATCAGAAATTGGCAAGTTTACTGATTAATGCCTGACTTTCGCCCAGCAAAGGACTTTTTCTAAAAGCCGTTTTTTTTTTTTTGTACGTATCTTGCTATATATTACCTATATAACAAGAAAATTATATATATTATCAATGTATTTTTTTAATGAATATATTTTTAAATATTAAAAAAAAAAAATTTATTTTATTAAAACCGAAATAATAATTTGTGATTATTATACTGTTATTAAAAAAAAACAAAAAGTAAAATAATCTTTTTTTTTTTCAAAAACTGTTTAAGTACTTAGGTTGTCCCAAACAATTTATAATTAATTAGTATCTCAATTAGAAATATATATTTTTCTTTTTCACTGCCATTAATATAATTGGTTTCAAATCAAATATTAATAGCGCTGATCTTATTTGGTTCGTCTTAAGCTTGGAAAAACTTTCGCGGCACCGTTGTGTAGTTGAATATAAATTAAAGATTTTAATTTGTTGAAATTTAGTAAATCATAGTATGTGTTCTTAACTACTGCAAACCCTCAATGTCAACAAATTTTAGTATAAAATAGCCTAGCAAAATTAAAAATAGATTTGAACACAAAATCCAAAAAAGACTTTTTTAAAAAATGTCGAAAACTCAACTATATATGCACACATAAACGATTACACCAAGAATATTCGACATCGAAAATGTTTTAAGATTATATTTACTGTTTTTAAATAATTTCTTAGTGTTTGACCGCCGGAAAAGCTAGAATTGGAATCGATGGAGGATTTTTTGCTCGAAAGCCTGATATCCTATTACTGATAAACCTCTCGAACTTCTTATGAACTCCCGAGAAATAAAACCATCCAATTGGTTATTTATTTTGTATTTGAAGTAGTATTAGTATTATTTTTATTTATTACATTTCTGCGATGGAACTATTTGAGCCTTTTTAAACACACACACTGTGTTGAAATTTTTTTTTGGCTTGAAATATATAATGTAAAAACGAGTTTTAAATACACCATAGAAGGAATCATCTCTTCAAGTATCCCTTTGCAAAACTTAGAAATAATTTTACATTAATATATCTATTTATCAGCCTGTTTGATTTGATAGAAGGAATTTTACATTTTTATTCTTTAATTAAGAATATATATATAGTCATACCTGATATATTTATATATATATATATAAACATTAGAAACCAGTAACCACATAAACATACCAATATAGATAGTAATCAATATTTGTCACTGTTGTCAAGGCAATCTCTCATCCCTATATATATATATATATATATATATTACGAATTTTTTATAATTACCCTATTTTTAATGCAAATACCTATTCACAATAATATCTGCAGCGTATGTATGAAATATGAGTGAACATTTGAATTTATATATATATGTGCGCTTGTGATATTCTAAATTTAGCTAAAAATTTAAAGCAAATTGTTTTAAGAGGATAACAAGCAATGGCATACTCTCACCTGATTTATTTACTTATTTAGCAGTATGGATTTTGTTTTTAGAGATTCTTGCATAATGATGGTTCGTAATAGCTTTATTAAATCCTTCAATTCCACCGAATTTTAAGTCATTAAGTACTGTTGGCTATGAAAAAAAAAACATATTTGGAATTTCACAAAAACAAAAAACAAAACAAAACATTTTAAATATTTCTTTTATTGTTTAGCTGATCAACCAGAGTGAGATGCTGTATTAAATGGTGAAATTATATCTGGATGATGGCAAATCTATTTAATAGCTTTCTATACATATTTTGAAGGCAGGATGTTTTTTGATAGATGATATACAAATATATGGAAGAAGAGAGAGAAGTGAATTTAAACGCATCTGTATCCAGAAGTTTAGTGTGGTTGCATTTTCTCTAAAGAGAAATAATATAGTACTAAGGAAGCTATTCTTAAAGTATTTGTATCACAATCTGTAACAAGGCCAGCTTTTTAAGAAGGTTATTTCTATAAACTAATTTAGATCTAACCTTTAATAAGTGAGAGAAATAAATTAAACTATGATCAAAAGTTACTTGTAAGTAATTTGAATTAGGAGTGTATTTTCGACTTTTGTTGTAGAAGATTATATTCACAATGTTCCTTTCTGTTCAGTTAAAAAGTTAATGTGAGATTAGAAATAAGACCCTTATGTAAAAAAATTTCCAAATTAATTTTCTTAATAGACTTTACTATTTCTGGAAGATCTCTTTTGTGGTATCAAAGAAATATCATCAGCTTAGATAATTTTTTTTTCTGTTCTTTTTCTGGAAAACCAGTGATGAACATATAAATAAAATAGGTGAGATAGTAAGTCATATGGGGGGTGTCTGTGTTTGTGTGATATGTATTGCATATACATTAAGTAAATACAGCAGTCATGCAAATGTTTAATTACACACTCATAAAACTATATCTGACATTATATATATTCATATTTCCAATTTTGTTATAATGATCTCAACAAAAAATTTCTTTAGTTTATGTTGAAAGCATATAGATCTTATGCTTTTATTATTTTTTCCAAATTTAATGTTTAATAAATATTTTCTAAGACTAATTGCTAAAAAATTTATAAACTTTTAGAACATATTTAAAGTTAATACTGATTTAAAACATTACGATAATTAAAGATTATAATTTTTTAATAAAGAGACTAATCTATTATGTTTCTATAAGAGAAAAAAGTTATTGGAAAAAACTAATCATCCAGAGCATATTTAATAGTGAAGTAATATTTATATATGTTTCATGTATATAAATTGTAAAATTCAAAGGAATTTTTAAATTAACAATTTTAATAAGTAGAAATTATATTTATAAGTATGGGCAAAGATAAATGTATATGGCATTATTAATTCTAAGTTTATTTTAAAAATAATTTAAAACTAAATATGTCTTTTATTAACATTTCTAAAGGTATTTTGTAATTAGATGGTGGAAATAACTCTATGGTATAAAATGTAATTAAATTGTTATAAAAAGATCAGCTAATTAAGAAGATAAATATATAACAATTTAATCAAAATGTCTGTTCCTTTTCAAAGCTGAATTTTTATAAATGCTGTTATTGGACAAATAGGCCATGGACCATAATGATGTTTAAGAGTTATTTACCACCAATAGATATATGGAATGAAATAATCAGCAATGGAAACTGATTTTTCTGATAAGACAGCTCAGTGAACTATAAATAGGGGTTATAATTCATTGTGCTTATTATGCTTTGCTCTTTCTTTGACTGTGCTTTGATTGATTATTAACTACGATCATTCTCATTATTTTCCTTTATGTTTAAATATCATGGAAGAGTAGAGAAGCCACTTTGTTTTACAATCTTGCCATACTGGTCAAGTGTAAACCATGTGTCCATTGAGAATTTCTGAGATATCAAATAATGTAGAACCAACTTAAGGAGCATTGTGTCCATGGAAACTATATGTTGCCTAAACTTCAAGGTGTCTATTGTTTTGGGGTGAAGCCAGCTAACAATCAACAAGGAAAACACCACCTGATGCTGACATTAACCACCAGACATAAATATATTTATATAGATGGAAGTATGCTAAAAGTCTACCAATACCTGAATTCAGAACTTGAACTCCTGTGATGAAAGGATAATGTTTATGAACTTTGAATATATGTTATTACAGTGGTCTATTATTGATGTTAGTTATTTAATCTCCAACATTTAATCTAAACAGAAATTATTTTATAAATTATTATTATTGATTTTATGTCAAAGTAAATCTGTTTATAAATTAAAATGGCAAGGGATGCTATTGTTTATTAGTCATGCCACAGTATAGTTGATGTAAATATAAAAAGAAAAGTATTTCTTATAAAGTAATTAGCATATTATTGCAAACCCTCACCATTCTTTAAAAAAATTATTTCAGATGCTAAAACCACATTTAATAATGAGCACAATTTTCACTACCTTAATTATAAAAATTATAAAGAATGCAGATTAATGACATCTGGATAATATAAAACAGGCTACACAAACCAATTTAATAAATTAAGTAAATTTGTTTATGTCATTTTAATAGTTCTAAAAGTTTACAGGTTTAAACAAAATATCTTTTAGGTTTGAAAATAAGCAAGCATGGGAAATATAATTACATGTCTTAAAGTTACTTGAACTAGTAATGTATTTTTATTTCCAGCTGTTTGGTCTATGTACAATCTTTGTTTATAAAAAAAAATCAAGTCAGATGTTACATGACCTAATTGAATAAGCTTGCATTACAAATGTTATGTATAGAGCTCACAAATAGGCTCTTAACAAGCTTTGCAGAATATCCCCAACCTCAGACCAGATAACATTTGTTACAAGCTTATTAAATTAGATCATGTGACATCTGAATTGATTTTTTTTTTTAACTTTTGTTGTTTGCTATTATGGCTTTGGTGATTTTATATTGCTAAAGCTATTAATATATGGTGTTTTTCTGAAGGTTTGTGATGATGGTGTTCTAGCTGTATTTTTATATTGGACTATTTTTATCATCTAATATGTGTGTTGAATGTCTTTAGAAAAGTTTAATTTTTAGTTAAATATTCCAAATGCATTCAACTGTTAGTAATATCACAGCAAACAGGTTAGTATATACACTAACTGTTAGTAATATCACAGCAAACAGGTTAGTATACACAATGTTTTGAGAGATATTTTTCTCCTCTCTTCTTCGGGTATTGCTGGCCTGACCAGTGACAGTACTAGCATGGGATTCAAACCTGGGCCCTTAGAATCTTGATAATTGAATTTTAAGGTAACACTCTAACCAACTGGGCCATCCTGCCAAAGGCAACAGTATGTAGTAATTTCATATACTTATCTATGAGGTTCCTCCTGATTTCTCCACTTTTTCCTCAGAGCAAAGTTGATTAGTGGTTTCCATACATTATGTATAATCACACAAGGTTGGCTAATGGGATTTTTTGCCATTGTCATGTGAGCAGCTTCTTTAAATTTTCTTCTTTGTACCTTTTCTTATTTGACCAATATTTTTGTATTTTCCCAATTGAATGTATGTTCATTGGTCCATACATGGTCTGCTACCTTAGACACATCTGTTTTTTCTCTTCTAATCATCAGTTTATGTTCTTGCAAGCGCTTTTGAATGGGATGGTTGGTTGCTGTGATATTACTAACAGTTAGTGCATATACTAACCTGTTTGATGTGATATTACTAACATTTGTTTGCTGTGATATTACTAACAGTTGGTGCATATACTAACCTGTTTGCTGTGATATTACTAACAGTTGAATGCATTTGGAATATTTAACTAAAAATTAAACTTTTCTAAAGACATTCAACACACATATTAGATGATGGAAATAGTCCAATATAAAAATACAGCTAATATATGGTGTATCTGAACTTAGTTCAGTCCCATATGGCTTTTTAAGTTAAATAGCTGGATTGGATGACACATGGGCATCTGAAAATTTTAGATTTTCTACTTAATACTTAAACATTAGCTACAGTTCTGGGCTTGTCCTGATATTTTTAATCTAATGTTTGAATATCATAGCACCTCACTGAGGATACCAGTAGCAGAAACTGGTCTGGAGTTGGGGATATTCTGCAAAGATTGTTAAGAGCTTATTTGTGAACTCTCTATATAATAATCTTTGTTTATATGTTGAGTTCATTTATTTACCAATGAGGATGACACTGTTGAGTCTTCCAGTCACTCCACTTAATACCCTTACTTTGAGCAGTAGTTTGCAATAGATACACATTCCTGCTTTATGGAGTAGATGGCTATAGGAATCTTAAAATCCTGAGTTCAAATTCCTTCTAATTATTTTAGGTTCAGTATAGACTACAGGTCATATTTAAATATTACATATTATTTATTTATTAATGAGTGTGATGCCATTTGCATTGAATGGTTACTTTCATCCATTAACTTACTTTGAGCAATATTATACAGTAGATACACATTCTTACAGTATATCAGATGCTCTGCCTTTTATATATATTTGTTCATAAATGAGCCAACTGCAATGCCATTTTCTATCTCTTACTTTTATTCAGTTATTGTTTAGTTATTTAACAGCATTACAGCCTGAAATGATTCATCGTAGTTTATAATTTTAGCATATCCTTAATCTGTAACCTTATTAAGTCTTAAAACTGTATCGTGACCATTAATATTAGTAATTGGTAGTGATAGTTAGTCTGTACAGTGAATTTATATATGTCCAGAGATAATTAAAATATTATTTTACTGCATATTACATGTGCATAGTAATACTAATAGAACCAAAAAATATTTTTAACTATATTCATTTGTTTTTAAAATTGATAGAGCAGTTTCATAAAATAATGTTATTAAACAAAGAGCTTTTTTAGTTGTTCAACAAGCTTTGTGATAAATGCTAGTAAGAGAAAGCATTTAAAATATCTTTATCAGAAACCACACCCAAATCCCAGACCAATGGTTTTGTGCTTTGGCATTCCTCAGTATGAAACCATTGGTATGGGATTTGAGTGTGGTTTCTGGTAGAAATATTTTAAATGCTTTCTCTCGCTAAGCATTTATCACAAGGCTTGTTGAGCAACTAGCAAAGCTCTTTGTTTATATTTTACAAACTTAAAAAAAAAGGGGGGTCATGTGATATATGTCTCTATTTTTTATTGAATAATGTTATTATTCTAAATTTAATCCCAGGTAAAATAACTAATAGACCAATTTTATTGTGAATTGTTGTCAAATATGTTATCATTTGTGTTGTAGCAATGTATATACACAAATAAATTATAATGTATCATTATTTTTAGCATTTATCATTATTTGAAATTAATAAGGTTAATTAAAACCCCATGCAAATTACCCTTGAATAATTCTCATGTGAGCTGTATATTTTAGACCATTACAGTTTTTTTTATGTAAGTGGTGTATCAATGCTGAACCTGATATATAACTATGAATCCCTGAAACTGAAAGTACTAGTTTGATTAGATAGTGATTTTAAAATGCTTGGGAAATATTTAATAATGTAAAAATAATAAAGTTCATTTTTTCTTTTCATTTGACATGTTAAGGTAGAGAAGTTCATTTTAGACTGCATTTAGAATTAATTATTAATTGCAAAAAATATATTTATCTGTAAACAAAAATGTTTTGTTTGACAAATTATTGGTAATAATGAGATAAAATATACATATATAATGATATTAGTAAAAATCAGTCTCATGACACATAACCTATATAGTTTGCATTACCAATATGTAATATATAAAGAGCCTGCTAATATCTCTAAATAAGCTTATTTATTTTATTTTTTATATGACAAATGCTACAAGAGAAAGTACCTGAAGCCCTAGACCGGTTTCGAGCCATGGCTCTCTTCAGTGAGGAGCTAGGATATTAGATTCAAAATACTACCTCTAGCCAAGCATTTATCTAATTTTTAAATATGAAGAAAAAGATCTAAATCTTCAGATATCTACATGTCTTGAAATTCAACTCTTTAACTAAAGAAACTATATGGACTTGAACAAAATTCAGTGATCCCATACATTAGTAGGCTTAGCAATTTAATATAGCCAAAGCCCTAATAGCAAAATTATAATATTAGTAAAAATCAGTCACATGTCACATGACCTACATAGCTTGCATTACTAATATGAAATATATAAAGAGCCTGTTAATAGCTATAAACAAGCTTTTTTTTATTTTATTTTTTTATGATAAATGCTACAAGAGAAAGTACCTGAAGCCTTTATCCATGATTGTGCCCATCCCCAGACCATTTTCAAACTATGGCTCTTTTCAATGAGAAGCTAGCCTACTAATTCAGGCCCATATAGTTTCTTTAGTTAAAGAGCTGAATTTGAAGACATGTAGGTGTCTGATGATTTAGATATTTTTTTTAATATTTAAGAATTAGATAATGCTTGGCTAGAGGTAATATTTTGAATCTAATGTCCTAGCTCCTCACTGAAAAGAGCCATAGCTTGAAACCAGTCTGGGGATGGGGACAAACATAGATAAAGGCTTCATGTACTTTCTCTTGTAGCATTTATCATAAAAAATCTTGTTAAGAGCTATTAGCAGGCTCTTTATATATTATATATAATGATACATAATAGAAATTATTTTATTGTAATGGTAAAATTTAATATATATATATATATGTACTACATGACCATTTTTTTATTGGACACTGTGGAAGGTTTAATATTAGGCATCAAGCAATAGGACATAATGTGGATGACAGATGAATGACTTTAAGATGGAGCCAGAATGTACTCACATAAAACATGATAGAATGGAGTGGATAATCAAAGCATAAATAATTAATAATTAAAAGTTATTATTGAAATCAAAAGTTTAAGTTTAGTTTTAGAAAATAGAGAAGGTTTCTTTCATGTTTTTCCTCAATATGGAATCTGAAAGACAATGTCATAATTTAACACTGGAGATAACATGGGAGGAAGATAGCCCCATTACTTTCAAAAATCATGAAGTTGTCAAAAGAACAGACCAGTCCTCAGAAATGTAAATCCTTGTCAATATGATCATACAGGGTCAGAGAATTTTTTTAAAAACAAAACATCTCTTGACAATACTCAATGATTATATCTCTGACTTTTGAATATTGTGTTTTAAAGCAGTAAGAATATTTTAGTATCTCTACATGGATTTGGATTTCAAAATATAGCAATAGGGAATTAATATCTGCAACTGGATTAATGTAAGCAAGAATGGATTGACACCAGGATCTTACATTTGTTGTGCATTAATCCATAACAACTTCCTTTCCTCGACATCACTTTCTACATATGAGATCATCACTTATCATCTATTTTGGATGTCATTACATTATGATACTTAAACAATATTCTTTTAAGGTATAATTGTCTATATTTTGTCTAGCAGATCTATATTGCATCAGTACTTTTGCAGTATTCTCCAAATTATTGGAATGACATTTTTGCCCATCTGATTAATTACAAGGAGACAATACTATTGCCATTTTCTCAGCATGTAACATGTGTATTTCTCATTGTGAAAAGAAATTGTGCAACCATCAAAGATATTATTATTTAACAATAAACATACATATGTAAATGTTTAACTTTATTTAAACTCCAACCTATTCATATCCCTATGGCATGCATTGGGACCAATTCATCAAGTGATTACTGTAAGTCAGCATGAATTTATTTCATATTTAAAATAACAATACACTTGGGGGCAGGGTGAATTGAACCTTAACATAAAAATGTAACAAATATTTACAATAGTATTAACTACTACTTTATTGCTAGCATAACTATTTATGCTATTCCTTTTCTGAAGACTTCTTTAAATACATGCAGATTTTATGAAGTAGTAGGAAGTACTTGAACTCAGATTAGTAAAACAATTTTGTGTCATTAAAATTTGTCACTCTTCCGTTGTTCTAAATCACATGGAGCAAAATAATCAAGTAATTTATTGTTAAGGAGTATCTTAACAAACGTAAATACCCAAAGTGACAGAGTTTGGCTATTATCATTGGACCTTGGTTCTTAGAATCTCCACTCTATAACTGCACCAAACAATGCTGGTTGTAATAAGTAATTAATTATTAACCTAAAATTAATATTTGTAATTATATTTTTTTACATTATTTAATAAATATCAATTAAACTTTGCAATACTGCACATAAGTAAATATTTGTTGTAAAAATTATAAAACATAATTAAAACATAACATCACATGATCACCATCTCATACTAGCACATAATTGTGGCACTACTGTATGGAGAGTTTTGCCTTTGTTTAATTAAAATATAATTACAAAGTTCTCATAATGTATAATTTAGTTTTCAGTTTTTTTATCTATAAAATGAAACATATTTTTACATAATGTATTTATATGGACTGTTTCCATAATCTAATATTAAGTATTAAATGTTTTTAGAAAAATAACTTTATTTAAATTTTCCAATTACCTTTAACTGTTAGTAATAGCACATAAGTTTTGAGAAGTATTAATCACATCTCTTTTTCAGGTGTTGCTAGCTTGACCATTGACAGTACTAGCCTACGAATCAAATGTGAATCCTTAGATTCTTGAATAGTAAATTTTAAGGTAACCCTCTAACCAACTGAGCCATCCTGCCAAAAGCACAAGAAGAGAGAAGAATAATGTTTTCCTGAAGGTTTGTGATGGTGATATTTTAGTTGTATATATATATATATTGGACTATTTCCAACATCTAATATAAGTAGTGAACATTAGAAAAAATTAAACTTTATTGAATGTATTTGGAATATTTAAATAAAATTAAATTTTTTCTAAAGACATTCAATACTTATATGAGGTGATGGAAATAGTCCAATATATAAATATGAGGAGAATAATGGCTCTTGAAACGCTGTGCATATACTAATCTGTGTGCTATTGCTAACAGTTGAATATAATTTGAAACTTTAAATAATGTTAATTTTTCGAAAGACATTCAATACTTAATATTAGATGATGGAAATGATCCAATATATAAATACAACTAAAATACCATCATCACAAACTTTTAGAAAAACAATATTTTTACATATTTTATTTACTAGTAATACTGATGTTATGAACACTTTGAAATGATGGCATAATGAGCCTTTAATTTATTTAAATAGAGAAAGATGCAATGGAAATATAAAAAAATAATTATACCCGGTATATATATTATCAGGAATAAATGTTTAATGCATTTTATTTTAGAGGAAGGAGTTTTGAGAATTTCAGTAATAATTCTTCATGTTTCAAGAATTCAATCATTATATTTTGAAAAGAATCAAAAGCATTGATAAAAATGAAGAATTCTTAGAAAATAAAACGTTTGTCAAATAAAATATTTAATAAGTCTGATGATTTTATAAGTTTTTTTATTTGCTTTAATTTAAGATAAGTAAAATTTTATTTTGTTTCCAAAGATGACAAATTTTACATTTCTAGATAAGCTGATGTCGACAAGTATTAATTATTTTTTCTTTTATGTTTTGTAAAAAATAAATGCTTAATGTATTGAAACAATTCAACCTATCTTTTTGACATAAGTAAATGTAAACATTTTTTTTTTCACACGGACATTTTCAAAATTTAATTATCTTTAAAGTTAATTTATAGTTTATAATTTAACTTATTCATATGACGTAATTTGGACATCATATTTAAAATAAAAGTCTTTGAAATGAAATTTTAAATGTTCATATTTTTATTTTATTTTATAAAATTCTGTAAATTCTATATATGTTATAACATTTTGTGTGAATTTATTTTATTTTATTTTTTAAATATTTTTTGGCTCTTATTTTTGGTTTAATATTTATGTTGTTTAAAACCATTGTCATAATAATGTTTACAATATTGTTTATCAAATTACGATCTTTTAAATTTTGCTGCATCAATATATTATGGAAACAGACTACCTTAATGTTGCAAATTAAATTGAAACATTTTTAGTATTTATTTGATTATTACATTGGTTCAGATATCAATGTTGTTAAAAATAATTTTGTAAACATTGCCAGAGGCACAGAAAAGAAAACTGCCATCGGATTTTTTATTTATTTAATAAACGTAGCTGGAAGATTGACAACAAGGGTTAAATAAGGAAATAGTATCAGGAGGCAGATCTTTTTAGAGGTTTACTTGATTTTCATTATTACTCACAACTTATTTTATTTTGAAACTATGCTGTTGACTGATTAAATAACTTTTTAAATTACTTTGGATGTCTATTTTTTCAGACATTATGTGATACTGGGTGCAAAAATTTAATTTTTTTTTTTTACTTAATACAACTGAATTTAATAAACTAGTGAATATTATTTACCAGAAAATGTTATTTAAAAGTAACATCAATATTGATAGTTGTAAATACATGCACTTTCACTTATATGCATATCTGCATAACACTTTTATTTTAATTTTATTATTGTTATAACGTGAATTAAAACAGGCAAAACTCTCCATACAATAGTGCCATTCACGGCAAGCCAGAGTAATCAATGGATGCCCGAAGGTTTGTGCATAAAGTCCTTATCTAGTGCCTACTCATCCATTGATTACTTTGGCTTGCACTAAGTGGCACCACTGTATGGAGAGTTTTGCCTGTTTTAACAACAGTTATGAGCAAGCATAAGAAATGGTGGTCATGTGATGTTCAGTGGTTAATAATGTGAATTAACTATTTTATTAGTTATACTATTTGTGAAAAAGTTCGAAGTTTTGGCAAGATGTAATTTACAAATAAAACTTATTCACTGTAGTTTATTTTCTAAGCTATTTGTTTATCATTTACAATAAATTATTTTTTTTTAAATTTTTCTATATTTTAAATTAGCTACAATGACAAATTGGTTTAACAACTTGTTTCCTTTTCTTTATTAATTTCTTTTTCATTCAATTCATTGCTCTTTTGTTGAAGATTGCTATTATTATTGTCATCATCTTGATCTTCATCATTATCATCATCCAAGTTTAACTGGAAAGGTTTATATTCTTTCTCAGATATGGATTATTGTATGACGTTTTTGAACAATCATTTAATGATCTAATTGATAAATTTATTTCTAAGAAGATTTCAGCTTTTCCTTACCTTTTATGTAATGGTGCTGTTGTTGTATGGGATGTCATGAGAAAAAGACCCATAGAAAAGCTGTGGAGGAAAATGTACTCTCGCCATGAGGGACATTTGTTCAGAGTCTGAACCTCTGTAGGTGCAAACAGCCAGATAAAGAACTTAAATTGAATGTACTGGTACTATTTGTATTTTGTATGCTTGATAAGTCTCCATTAGGATTGAGCAGCAAAGAACTGTGAGTATAGAGCTTTTAATTATTCATTAAAGTCTGTCATTAGCAGAATGGGGGTGTTAGCTTAGTATCTTGGGAAATATTAGCATTTGTTGAAGTAGAACTTAAAATCAAAGACTAAATTGATTACATGCATTGGAGGGCTGTTATATAAGTATACAGACTTATTTGTTAGTCTGTTTGGTCAGTGTTTGCTATAAATCACCATAGACCAAACACAAGGGGGGAGATGGAAGAATAAAGTTATTACAGTGGGATATAGGGGGGAAATCTGGAACCCAGGACTGAAGCTGATTTGGTCAACAATGTATATATAACGTGTTATGTATAAAATTGTAAATAAATATCTTTTAATCTTTATTTAACAATGTTTTTCTTTAGTCAATAAGTTTCATTAATTGTTGGCATTCAGGTGCAGTTTTCAACTTCTCTTAAAGAAAATCTTTTCATCATCAGTAGTACTCGACTATGAAGAACTTATACAAGATTATTCAAGGTTATATATTGTAGAGAGATTGTCAAAATTTCATACAAATACTGTCTGTTAATTGTAAGCACTTTTGATCCCTAGTCAAAAAATTTGGTATTACTAAAAGAAAATTACAAGGTAATAACAATTCCAGTCTAATTGTACACGATTTTTCTCATTATTTTTTGGAACTTTCCAAACAAACAATACTTGTCTGTAAATATTAGTCTAATCGATGATTGCATTTAGTTCTTTTATTAAATCTGACATTATTTTTGCTAATAAGCAGCTTAAATTACATTCTAGCATGGGCCATCACAACATTCCAGTTTTTATAAAGAACATGCTGAATATATTGCTTCTCATTTTTCTTCATATCTTTAATTACTCTTTAACAAATGGTATTTTTCCTAAATCCCTTAAATTTGCTAAAGTTGTACTGATTTTTAAGAAAGAAACTAGGAATTCAATTAATGATTAAAGACCTATTCAAAAGATGCTTATACAATGAGATTATCTTAGATGTCAACAAGGTTTTGGCATCAGAGCAACATGAATTTTACCTAATAAATCCATTGAAACAAATCTTCTAACTAATTTTTGACCATATTTCCAATTCAATTAGGGTGTTAATTTAGGTCGGATGTTATTAATTTGATATGTCCAAAGCTTTTGATGAAGTTAATCGTAAAATTATTCTTATAAAGCTTTGCAGATTAAGTTTTTTCAAAACTTAATTAATTAATTTGTCTTTTTTCTTAAAGACAGAATGTCTTCGGTAGAGTTTAATAATAAATTGTCATCACCATGTAATTACATCCCAAGTGCCTCAAGGCAGTGTTTTTGCACTTTTATTAGTTAGTGTATATATTAAAGATCTCAAAAATTATATTAAATTCTCATATTTTTTATGACATGCAAATGGTTGCAATATTTTCATATGTATCTGTGCCATTAATGACTGTTTTAAATTTCAAAGAGATATAGATAAAATAATCAAATAAATGTGAATATGCATAAGTGCGCCATTGTTTCTTACTCTATGATATCTAAAATAAGATTTTCCTGATATATTTATGGTTCTAAAATAATAACAAATGATTATCAAAGAGATCTAGAAATAATATTTTCCAATAATGGCCATGTCCATCATCACATTGATTTTATTGGTGAACAAAGTTCTCAAGTGCTATTTGTAGATATGTAAAAGCATTTAATGAATTACCAAGACTCAAAATATTTATGACTTTGATACATCATATCTTGGAGTATGAATCAGTTATATGGAATTCAATCCTTTTTTGACAAATTTTTAAATTCAATAATCTAAATAATGATCAGTATAGTATTAATGCTGAGATAAAAAAACAAGTGTTCTTAAATTCTTGTATAAAATTACTTCCCAGAATATTTTTATGTCTATTTTGTTCTCTAAGTTATATATCAAAAATGAGGATTACAGTAATTAGACTCACAATATTTTTGAACTTAAAATTTGTAGATCTAATATACTGAAATTCTCTCCTTTACTTCATTTATCCAGAATTTATAATAAAGTCTTTGCAAATAAAGACATTTTTGAATTAGATTTTAAACAATTCACTAAAATCATCTTTAAAAAAATCCTCTTAATGCCTATTTGGTGTACCAATCTTTAATTTGTTTGTTAATTTCATTGTTTTTTAATTATAATTTATACTTGCATATATTAATTCACTATGCAATCTATAATTGGCTTAATGCTGTATGTACATTAAATAAAGAATCGAATTATTACTACTTCTACTGCTACTACTGCTGCTACTACTACTGCTACTAGATTTTGACCTTATACTACACCATCTCACATATATTCTTTAGGAATATATGTATATTATGTTTCTCTTCTTATATACAGATAGATTAACTAGTGAATAGAATACTATGATCACTACCTGAAGGACTTTGTGATTATTTGTTTTTAAAACAATTTATTTTAGCAATTCAATTCTAGATTCATATTATAAATTTTATTGAGATGTTAGATCATTATAATGCAAACATTATTTTATTATATGCTTATGCTATAATAATATGGTGATTATTTATACATATATATAATATGTGGGTGTGATAGAAATCATGTTAAATACTGGCCATGATCAACAGCATACTGAATCAGTAAACGTTTGATCTTTAATGGTGGTTCACAAAGTGTTAAAAGCATGATACAACATTCATATCAAATTATTTCAGAATTTTGTAAAAATAATTGAATAATTTCTGCCATTAACATTTATCTACACATATAATAGATAAAATTATTGTATACAAATCTAATGAGATTGTTTTGGTTCTTCAATACCAATTTCATTTTTTATAGGCTTCTAATGTATTCATTTTTCTTTTCAATATTTTTATTTTTTTATTATGCTTTATTGTCCAAATGCCAGATTTTTTAAAAATCTGGCCCTTTCTATTTTTTTTCTAATGGATTGTATACCCAAATGCAAATAGACCATTATTCTTGTGATAGGAAATGATCAGCCAACAGAAATGGCCTTATATGCTATTCTAACCTTTCTATTATCTGTACTCATTCATTTTAAGGATTTTTTTTTTTTTAGAAAAGCTTTCATTACTTCCCTAGAAATGTCCCTACAGCTAAAAATTTTTTGTATGTTTGGAATTTAATGACAGTTTTACTTTTTTCTAACTATCCATATTGATTTTACAATTTCCCTTTTCATGCATATGTTAATTTTGTCTGAATGATGCCAATAACAATTAGTTTGTTTGCATCATGAAATATCAACTTTTTATTTACCTTCAATTTCTTTAGTTTTCTATTGAATATCATGTATATTAATGTTTTGATAATAATACTTAATCCCTGTTTAAAATATTATTCATAGAAATTTCTCACCACACTAGCTTACAGTTATGACCTGAGATTTAACAACAGCGAAATGTAATAAATTCTAACCACTTATTTTTTTATTGAATGCTTACCATGGCCTATATTTGTAGTGTTTCCTAAAAATAGATTTTAAAATAAAAGTGAACAAAATATCTATTAAAAATTGTATTACTGAATGTAGATCTGTTAAGTAATTTATTTATTTATTATGGGTTTATATGATTTCTCTGGATGTAAATGAATTGTAGTGGCATCTATCTTCATTCAAAATGCTGTGTGAACAATTAATAGTTAATGTACCTTAAACAGCAATGATAACCTTCAATATCCTCTGAGATTTTAGTAATTGATCAGGAGAAAAAATATTGGACAAGGTAAGAATGCACTTAGATAACTTGGATTTTAATAAGAATCTAATAAAAATATTAATTCTTATTCAGTTTGGCTCTGCTAAAGATAATGTCTGAAAACTTAAATTTGAAGCCACCAAAAAAGTATTCATTAATTTATATCATGGCTGGTGTACTTTTTTGACACTGCCTCAGTGCTAAAATATTACTGTAATATTAGATTCAGACTTACTTTTTTTAAAGACTGATTACAAGATGCATCTACTCATTTCAGAGTAAATTTTAAACAATGAAATGATTCATAGAGCAGTTATTTTCATTCTATTATAAAGCTGTTCTTTGTATGCTTAAATAATCAGTGGACACCAACACAGTGCTGTAATATTTTCATTTCCAGATCTGCTTCAACTTGCAAAAGATGTCTCCAGAGTAAGATGAAGTCAGCTGTATTTGAAAGCATATGAGGTCACATGATGTTATAAGATTCATATAATACCTTAACACAAAACCTTTTAAAAATTTGTTACTATTAGTCTGATCAATCAATATTTAAACAATTAAAAATCAAAAATTTGTTAATGTAAATTTACTTCTTCAGGGTTTTTCTTTCAATCTCTACATCAGTTGATTAGCCATTTGTGTATAGTATCATTTTCCCAAAAAAACATCAATTATTTAGCAATTGACTATAAAATGCAAGATTATAATAACATGTTTAAGAATGCTGTCAATATTCCTGTCTCACATATATTGCAATTTCTTCTGATTTGTATTTGCCACTGGAAATCATTTACTGACTATCAATCAATAAATCTTTTTTCTGTCCTTAAATAAGTCATGATATCTACACAGGGTATCTTTTCATGAGTCAAAGCGTCGGTCAGGAAGCGAACCCGGGACAACTGCTTGTAAGGAGGCTGTGCTGACCACTCGACCACCAACGCTTGACATCTATACAGGATATCTTTTGCAAAAAATCAATATTGATGAAAATGTATTTATCTCATTTCCCATCATTGCGTTTTATTTCTTTTCAAAAATACTTTTTGATACCCAAAATTCATACTATCATCCACGTCGATCAGTATCTGGGTATTTTGCTATATATACATTGAGAGTTTAAGGTTATAGGGACACAAGGACTTGATGAATGCTTAATGAAGCACTTAGCAACAACAAAGCATAGTGCAGCTATTACAGTCAAAGAGAGACGTCTACTGCCTCTACAGACTCTTTGCTTTGCTTGCAGTTTATTTTTAATTTAACCTTTTGTTAGCATTAATTAAGTAATCATATTGTGTTAGCTTGTTATTTTATATAAAGTACATACAAAGAGGAAACAGTTTTTTTTTTACCTTCTTTCACCCCTTTTTGATAATTAATGGGTTTAACTTTAATGATAAATCTATTATGAATTATTTAAAAATGGTAATAAACATCATTTCTATTCATTTTTCAAAAAATTTTTCACTTTTACATCTTAACTCTATTACAATAAATTTCAAAAGTTTAGTTTATTGTCGAATGGAAAGAGGGGGGGGGGGATCATTCATTGTCAAAATCTTCTTAATTCACATTTTTACAATGATCTTTTTAAATATAAGGATATCAATCTTTTTCATAAAAATATATGAATGTAAATAAGAAATTTATTTTTAGAAAGCATTGTGTTAGCTGCTTTTTAATATTTCCTCTTATTTTTCACCCATATATTTACAGTGGTGATGAGAGGGTTAAAGTCACAAGGGGAAATGGGGAAGGGGGGGGGGGATTGAATAAAACTGTTCGGAAAAAAAATCATTTTCATTAATTTTAAATTTTATCGTTTTAATGAAAATTATATTTAATTATGTTGTAGTTGTCAGTATCTTGAGAATTAATTTGTAATTTTTTTTTTTTTCAATGACTAGATGGAATTCTAATCGAATAGTCTATTTTTTTTTTTTGCCGTAAGATCTGGTAAATGAACAGAAAGAGAAAGAGAGAGAAAAAATGCAAAAGGTCATACATTAGCGACCATTTTCAACTGCAATAAAGAATCAGAAAATAATTGATTAACAGAAGGACAAATAAGAATCAATTTATAAAGCTGGTTTAAAAGAGAGCGATAAAGTTTAGATGGATAAGAGAAACGAAGTATTTAATTAAAACTAGCTTTTTAAAAAAGTATAAATGCTGCGTTCACTGCTCGAAATCAGGTTTTGGTGTCATATGCATTACGGTACTGCAGCAACATGATTTCACCCGATCATTGCCATCATGTTTTAACTCTATCATAACTTTATAGAGTTCTGACACTAGAAATACTGTGCAATATAGAACAATACATCCATCCAGATGCAAATTTTTAAAATTAATTAATTTGTTTATTTAGTCATAATCAGTTGGTTGGGAAACTATGCGGTTGAAATGATGTGATGTAAAAAACTATATAAACGTGCACTTCAATATAAGATTTTTTACTTTTTTGTATTTATATGGTTAAGCTTATGTTAGTAAAGTTAGTAAATGGTGAAAAATTTGCAAAATAAAAATGTCAGTGACCCAAGACTGTATATTTTGTCATACAAAAACAATTTTAAACTATGTTTGTTCAAGACTATAGCATATTTTTGTTAGGGGAATTAATCCAATTAAAACATTATCTATTAGGCCAGTGAGTGCGAGTCTCATAATTAACACGACCACTTTATTTGAATTATTTGTCTTGGATATTGAGGTTTACCTGTTATCAAGGTATAAACAATATTTATCCACGTTATAAAGATCAGTCACCACCAAAAAAATAAGAAGAATGTGTCTTTAAGTAGGAATGGAAAATGTAAGGGCAAACGCAGACAACAGACAAAATTTGTAATATAAATATTTAATGTGAAAATGAGAAATGCTGAGCTAAATTTATAAACAATAACAAATTAAAGAAATGTTTTCCATGAGTGAGCTCTTCTACCCAGAAGTTGATGGCGAAATTAAATTAAAGTGCTGATATAATAATAATATTAACAACGATCAATCACATGCCCTGACTAACCTAAAAATACATAGACGCCACGTGTTTTATCCATAAAAATCTTTGCTTTAATTAATATAAAGTAAGGAAAACAGTTCTTGAAGGCAATAGGTTTTAATCAGAAATAGCAGTAAGGTAAAAGTTACATATTATTAGGGATTAATCAAATGAATATTAATGCACTGATTATAAAAGAAAAATATAATTGTATTATAATATAGTTTTTTTTATCACTAATGAGAAAAAAAAATTCTCCTATAGAAGGTGATTTAATATATACACACGTACTATGAATATAATCATTTGAGTAAGGTTAAATAGACTTATTAGTGCATTAAAAATATTTTTTTTTTGTCTATGTAACAATTTTTAATGGAGTGTCAAATAATAATAAAAATGTAACTGAAACATTTCTCTCCACGTAATTAACCTTTCCAACTCTTTTTAAATTAGTATCCGAACTAATGCTAATTGAATCGCTCGTTTTTAAAAGGCTTCCGTAATTGTTTAAAGCTCGGCTTTCTTGCAGTTTTCTGCCCTTACGCTCTCCTGATTTAGTGACGTTAGTATCAACTTGACAATTTATTTCAACGGATAAAAATAAAGAATTCAGAAAAATACAAAAGTACAAATTTAAATACAAGTATATTGTCTACACTGAACTTAATGTAATTAGAAGGGCTTTCAGCGTTCGTTCATCAGATTTTCAATGACATGGAGGACTGGAGAGTTGGCAGATGAAAAAGATTGAAGCCTGTCCATTAAAGTTTGAAGATTATCTATTTTAATATAAACCGAGCACTAACTGTATATATGTATAGGAGATGATGATGATGCGTTCTGGCTCAGCACGAAATACGTATATTGGAGTATCATTTATCTTTTTCACACGTATGTGTTCATGTGTAGCATGGAATGGATAGATATAGGGAACTTAAAAGTCTGAGTTCAAATCCCTTCTAATGAAAAGGACAAATTTTACAATTCTTGTAAAGAGTACAAATAATTTTAAAATTTGATGGGATGTGAGTCAAATGTTTTATTACAAACTGAAGGCTGTTCATTGATAAATATATAACAATGAAAGATAATAAATAAATAAGCAAATTAAAAAATATAATTATAAAGAAAACGTTAAAATATTAATAAAAATTATCATTAAAAACCAATCAATACTTAGACAATTCCAATATCAATAACAATCAACAATTTCAAACGGTTACCAAGGCAACATCCTTTTAACAATAAAAATTATAAAAAAGTAAACCAGAGCACAACAAAAGCATTTATTAATTACAAGAGCATGTGAGTAATTGAGAAGTATGTACTCAGAAAATACTCTGAATACTTGTTATATTTATACAACATTATTTAAGACATATTTAAAAACACAGCCCAACCATATATTCTTGAAATATACGACTAAGTCACATGAAAATGTCATAGGACTCGAAAATGCATGTTTCATACCCAAACAAAATTTATTAATAGGTCCAGTTCATAATATCTTACATAAGTGTGTATCATTCATTTAGTATTTATCTATATCAAATTAATACTATTTGAATTAATAATTTTCTGCACTTACAATTTTTATATCAACTTTCTCAGACAAATTCATTAGTGGTTATTACTAATTGCTTACTAAAGTAAATATTATCTCCAGTCTAGATATAATTTTTAAGTTTAATTAAATATTAATTTATTTGTTTTTGTATAAGCACATGGCATAATTCAACTTAATCACCTTTTCCACATATATTTTTTAAAGATATAAAATGTCCAATCTGCCCATATTCTTGAAACAAATGAATAAGACAACTGAAAAAAAAAAAACAACCCCAAAATATGCATTTTATTTTAAAATCTTATCAATTGGTGCCAAGTCTTAATGTCTTGCATATGTCTTTATCATCTGTTTTTCTGAAGGTTTGTGATGATGGTGTTGTATTTTTATATTGGACTATTTTCATCATCTAATACATGTGTTGAATGTCTTTAGAAAAGTTTAATTTTATTTAAATATTCCAAATGCATTCAACTGTTAGTAATATCACAGAAAACAGGTTAGTATATGCACCAACTGTTAGTAATATCACAGCAAACAACTGTTAGTAATAACACAACAAACAGGTTAGTATATGCACTAACTGTTAGCAATATCACAGCAAACAGGTTAGTATATGCACAATGTTTTGAGGGGTATTTTTCTCCCCTCTTCTTCAGGTGTTGCTGGCCTGACCATGCTAGTACTGTCACTGGTCAGGCCAGCAACACCTGAAGAAGAGGGGGGGGGAATACCTCTCCAAATGTTGTACATATACTAACCTGTTTACTGTAATATTACTAACAGTTGGTGCATATACTAACCTGTTTGCTGTGATATTACTAACAGTTGAATGCATTTGGAATATTTAAATAAAATTAAACTTTTCTAAAGACATTTAACACACATATTAGATGATGAAAATAGTCCAATATAAAAATACAGTCTTTATCATCTGTTTTAATATTTCTGTGTGTTTACATATATTTAAAAAAAAAGTAACATATTAACTTTTAAGTAGGTTTAAAGTTTATATTTAGGTTAGAAATAATATCTAATTCAAAAAAATTAGTAATAATCAATAATGTATTTATTTGAGGAATCAAAATTATCATTGCAAAAATTAACATTTGTAACTCAAAGTGCAATAATTTGATATTGATAAATACTGAAAAATTAATATATGTAAGAAGACGGTTTCTACTGATGAATGCTGGTTCGTAATAAAATGCATAGTTTTGGAGTTGTATTTTTTAGATATCTTGTTCATATAAACCTTAAAAAGAAGATGAAATTGAATTATTCATGTTTTATATATTATTAAAAAAACAAAATATATTAAAATTTAATTAAATTTAAAGTTTATATCTGCTCTAGAAATAATATCTAGTTTAATAAATACCCAGTAAAAATCTTTAATGTATCTATCCCAGAATGTTGGTGTCAAAATTGTGAGTGCAGAAAGTTTGATTTTTGCAAATCAGAGTGTAATAAACATAAATGGATGCTACTACCATAATATCATGGATTATTTTTATTTTTATGAGCAGGGAAATTCAGACATCAGTACATTATGAATAGATGTTATGAGTGCAAATAAATAATATTTAATTGTCACAATTCTATAGCAATATACAGGCAATCTTTAACTTTCATATATCCTACCTTCTACTATAATGAACGTGCTAATAGCTCTAAACCACTTTTTTTCAATAAATGCTACAAGAAAAGGCTTTAAAATCTCTATCTTGAATTATCCCTATCCCCAAACCAGTTTTGAGTTAATGGCTCTCTTCAGTGAGGCACTAGGATATTCAGATATTAGATATAAAATACCAATTCAAGCACTTCACTTCAAATCCCGTTATATATCAGACTGAACAAACTTCAGCTACACCGTATATTAATAGCCTTAGCAATATGACATCACCAAAGCATGAAGAGCAAAACCATAATAGTAAGAAAATCAAGTCATATATCACATGACTTAACTTAATAAGCTTGTATTACAAATATAATATAATGAGCGTGCTAATAGCTCTAAACAAGCTTGCCCAATAAATGCCACAAGTGAAAGCATTTAAAATCTCTATCTTGAATTATCCATATCCCCAAATTGGTTTCAAGTTAATGGCTCTCATTTAGAGTTATTAGCATTCTCATTATATTAGATTTATAATACAAGTTTATTAAGTTAAGTCACAAGATATGATTTTCTTACTATTCTACTTTCTTACAATTCGCTATTTCATATGAAGGGTAATAAAAGAAGATGCAGCATTTTATGGAACTTTTTATTAAGAAAAGAAGAGTACAATTCAACTATCTCTTGATAATTATAAAGAAAACACTGGTTACTAATCAAGAAAATGTTATTTATGTATATGCTAATTCATCTCATTAATAAATAAAAAATTTAGAAACAAATTTTGATGGGTTTTTTATGTTGTTCTAGTTTCATATATTTCAATTTTTATACACACTTCAGGAATCAATTAGGTATGAAAATTGAGACCATCTGTATATGCAGAGTAGGAATATCCTAGATAGTAATCCCATAAAGGTAGCAATATATCATTAACATTATTTTCAACCATTACTGATCCACTGCAGGATGAAAGTATCTCCAAGTTCAATCTATCTTCTCCAATCTCTAGCCTCTCTTCTCCACATCTTCTCAGTACACTCCCTTATTTCATCCATCCATTTCACATGTGGTCTCTTTATAGGTTTCTTAAATCTCTTGAAATTCAGTTTAAGATTTCAACTGTCCATCAGTTATCATCTCTTTCTAACAATATATCCTGTCTAACTCCACTTCAGTTTTATAATTTTTTCAATGATGTCAGTAACATCGGTTAGTTTTCTCACAATATATATATATTGTAACCAAATATTTACCATTATAATTCATTAATATAGCAAAAAAACTATAAAAATTTTATTGGCTTTCTTTACTATTAAACAAAGTAAATCCGCCACTGTTATTGGTCAGATAGCAGATAATATGATCAAAAATGAAATTTAAAAGTCTCTCATAATACTGCCTAAGAGAATATACATTTTTAGAAAATATTTTAAAGATGTCTTTGAGCAGATTTTATTAATCAATGCATATGTAAAATATGTGTGTCTGTGTTATTTTATTTTTTGTTTGAAAAGCACAGTTGAATTTTATGTACACACAAAAAACACACACATAAAATTGATATTATAGAAAAATATACAAAATACAATACACTAAATCAAACATAATAAAATAGAATATTTGAAACAGTTTTACAATAACTATATTATGATAATTACACCTGAGATTACATTAATTAAAGAGATGTTTTTTATAAATTATAATAACTGTAGGTTACTCCAGTGCGCATGCGCTTTGTAGATCGAACGCTAATTATATAATAATGAATACTCTCCTTTCCAAAGACAAAAAAAAGATCCATTCTATCTTTTAAAAAACTTTATATTGTGTTTGGAAAGGAGAGTATTCATTATAATTAGCGTTCGATCTATAAAGCGCATGTGCAGTGGACTAAGTTACAGTTATTATTATAATTAGCTAAAATAGTAAACCTAACAATCCATTTAAAATATATATATTTGTGTGTGTGTGGGTGCACGAAATTTCTGTATGTTTAAAACTTTGTCAATTTTAAAATTTATAAATGTAAAACTAGTAAATTAAGTTATTTTGGGGGATTATATTATTATTCAAACAAAAAGATATTTATTAAAATGAATTTATTTAAATAAAATATCTGAGAACATTGAAGGGACATTATACATTTTTAGTTGTTAAAAGTGATTGTAGAAAATATTTTTTTAAAAAATAATTTAAATTAAGGTACAATATTAAATATTTGGTATTATTATTATTATTATTATTATTATTATTATTATTATTATTATTATTATTATTATTATTATTATTATTATTATTATTATCATCATCATCATCATCATCATCTCATTTTATTCAATGTCTGGAAATTTATGCACTCAGAATAAACCTAGACAATTTATGATCGACAGCTTTTCTATATCACCATAGCAATGGACATTTTTTTTCTTGGAAAAACTTAAAAGAGCTAAAGAGATGTGGGTAATGGTGGCTAATTAAGATACCCACTGACCTGAGGCTATATATATGACCTCTTGGCAAAATTAAACCAGCTTTGGTAAAACTATGGTGCATCCATGATCTTGTTGAATTAAATTTTAAAATAGGAAATATCATCTCTAGAATGGCTGAGTAAACAAACTCACTTTTGACATTTTGCCTAGCTGGCAAAATACATCTCCTCAAACTAAAATGGATAAACAATTACACCAACAATAATGATTATTACTAATACCATTTTAAAGAAAATCTAATTTACTACCTTCAACTATTAATGGAATTTTGAAAAATTGCTTATGGAATGCTCATTATAGCACCAATCAAATCATTTGTCTGTTTTTTCAAAATAATTGTGAAATAACTTGCTTGGATATTATACAGATTATCTCACTATGGATTAATGAAAGTTAAAACTGTATACAATATGAAGAAAATTCTTAACTCTTAATGAAAATCAACAAAGTTAATTTGGTCTATGGATTATTATTTATTTGCTAGATCTTATAAATTGTTAAAATGGCTGGAACTATATAACAAATTAAATTAAGTGTATTTAAACCAAAGAATTAGTAATATATTGTCTTTAAATACATCATAAATGCCAACAATAAGGATATTAGTCTGAAATTGTTTTCTAAAGGATTAAACCACTCTCTTTATATAAAACTACAATTCAATTTTAGTTCTATAATAATGGATTTATGATTATGAATACCATAATATAAAAATATGATAATCATCATAAATTGATCAGCAGACATTCTAAAATTGATTAATGTGCTAATTATACAATTCTGAGAGAATTACTAAATGTTCTTTATTAAATTTCTTAAAATGATTATATTGTTACTAAGGATTTAAACCCATGAAAGGAATAACATTCGGTTCTTATTTAATGTTTAGTCCATAAATTAATGTATTGCAAGTATATTTTAAATATTGGAATGCTCTGCAAAAAAAAAAAAAATTTCCACAGAATAATTCTCAACCATTTGTGAATGTAGGATTACATATTTGAGGAATCACTTAAATGTTGAACTATTTAGTTTATAGTTATTATTACTGTAATTTAGTTAAACTAACTTATAAACTTTAGTAAAGCCATTCATGTTTAATTGACTTTATGTTTTATAGTCCTGAATTCAGCCTCAGATTAATAAGTATCTGAACATCCCAAATAGATGATTAAATTACTATAGAATATTTTTCTTTATAATGCCTATGAATTGTAGAATTTGAAATGCTATAATATACAATAAAGCAGACTTATTAAGAAACTAAATCATATTTGTTAGTTGCGGTATACTCCTAATTAAGTATTTAAGTTTCAAATATAATATAAGAAGTAAAGCAAATCATTCTAGTAAAAGATATGAATATCATATCGAATGAAGCAATGCATTTTGTATAGCATTTAGGAGAACTAAGTAAATAATTTTGCTTACTCCATAAGAGTGAAAAAACTAGCCAGCTTTTATAGAATGAGGTTAATAATCTAATAACTATTGTACAAAAATAATTAAGGACTTTATAAAACATTCTTACCCTCCTGTAAATAAGTTTAGATTTTGACTTAATACTGTTCAACCCTCTCCAATAGATTGCTATGGCGTTACAATACTTTAGAATTATGCCTATAATCATAACCCAAGATTAGTTGAAGAATAAACAATAATATTTTTAAAATTGTTATAAAATTTTATTATTAAATTACGTTTATTATTCACTTATAACTTTATTTTGTTTATATACTTGATATTTTATAATAAAGCAATTGTTATATTTAAATATATCTGTTTGTCATTATTGAAATCGTCTTTACACATTGTTGAAATAAAACATATTTTTATATTCATTTATTAAATTTATATATACCATTTATTAATATTATTGCTACCTGAAATACAAATTACTAAGATAGGGTAATGTTCATAAAATTCCTTTTTACATTCGTCATACCTAGAATAATTTAATAAACTTTAAATCTATACATTTTAAAAATAAAATGATTAATATTAATTTACTTAATAACCCTGAGAATTAATTAATTGAACATTATATTTAATTTAGAACTGAGAAAGAGTTAATTTGCTAGCCCTATTTAAAAAATGAATATTAATTTGTATCAAAATAGTTCTTTACACAAGAGATTTATTATACATTTATAAGAATACCCTGAGAAATTTATTATTCTTAAATTTTAAAATATCATTAAATTGTGGAATAGTTAATACAGTATTATTTATTTTATGTGAAAAATAAATATGCATTCATTTTAATTTACTTTTTGTAAGTACGCAACCAATATCAAAAGCATTCCACATAAATGGACGCATCTCAACTGACCATCTTTTCCTTCTATGTGATTGCAACTTGAGCTTTGGGTTACAGTATATATACATGAAATGTTATCCAGGTACACACACGCACGCACACACACACATATATATATATATATAAATGTGTAACTAGCATGAAATGAACTCATTAAAAGTTTATAACCAGTAGCAATTTGTACTGTGGTAATGGATGTGCTGCCATCCATAACACAAATATTCAAATTATAAGTAACTATGTATGTGAATTAATCTGAAAGATAAGTTTATATTTAGGTAAATAGATAGGTTGTTAGTCATGTGGAAGGCACACGTGGATGAGATAGTGAGAAGGTAAGTTTACAGACATATAAAGCAATGGATAAATAATTGCCTTTACAGCCAAATAAGGATGTACATAATTCACCAATACATAATCTTTCATTTAACAATAGATAATCAATCTAATTAAAAATTGTTCATAATGTTAATATATTATACAAATTATAATTTTAAATCAGTTTTGATAAAAAGTGACAAAAGATAATCGTTTTCTTTTTTAAAAAAATATAATCACGTTTTTGACTAGATTTCAGTCATTTAGAAAACTTAATGACTTGCGTCTGATGATTTCATCAATTAATGATAATATAGCAAATTCCTTCTGTGGTCATTTTTCAGTCTCCTTATACATTAATAATAAAATAACAAAATGGCGTTTATTGTTTGAGTGTTCATAAGAACTCTGAAATGACAGAAGAGAACAGATCCACGAATCTTAAGCTCCATTCTGATTCGTACTCATGCATTAAACCATGCAGAGTATGATTAGGTTTCATATATAGAAAAGACTATAAAAATGGTATAATTACATAATATAATAAACATATATAATATTTATTGATTATAAGAGCTATCATAAAATTTCATATCCAAAACTTAAATAATTATTATTAACAATATATATTTTGTATATATACCATTAAATTTAATGATCCAAATTTACGTTTTAATTATAATTTCCAATTATTTAAAATTAACAGCTTTAAATTGTGCTTATTCTTTAACTATATTATTACATTTACCAATATGTTTTTGAATATATACAATATTAACATAACACTTTCATTTCTAAATTTTCTTTAATTTTCTTGAAGAGGTGTTTAATAAGAGAGGTCACAAATTTCAATCAACCACTTATTGAGATAAATTGCCACTTTTTTATTTTGTAATTAATGATAAAATCGTATATGTTTAATTCTAATATATTAATTTCAAAAAAATTCTGTAGATGACAAAATAATTGAAAATTCGGCAACTTGAAAGACTTTTAAACTGCACCCTTGATGACATTGTATTACTAAGTCATGGTGCAGCATTGAATCAGAATACGCCTGTAGATTTTGATAATTTTGCATTAAACAGTTCCAATGGAACCAAAGTGAACATGTATTTAATTTTTCCTTTTGTTCCTAGAGGGCAGGATTAATTAAATGTAAGAAAGAATTAAATTTCAAGTTCCATCTTGCAAAAATTGTTATGACATTTTTACATTAACTTCTTAGAGCAGAAAGATATGTTTTTTATTTATTTCTACAATTACATTTTTTAGTTTGAAAAACATTTTTATTTATTTAAAAATAATATAATTCTAAAAATGACATATTTTACATTCAAGAAAATATATATTTAATAATAAATACTTAAAAAATGTTTTTTGTGCATTATGTAGTAGAATCAGAAATGTGTGCTTTTTAAAAATATATTACACATGATAATTTCATTATTTTTAAAATGCTATTATTATAGTTATTTTAAAAATAATGTTAATAATAATATATAAAAAGGTAATTTTATTTGGTTTAAATTTTCTTCAATCTAAAGTCTACACATATGAAAAATTATTTTTATAATTTAAACCTCAGTTTAGTTATGTTAATTGTTTGCATAAAGTTGAAAGGATTAGCATAATTGAAGGTAAAGTAATGTTTATCAAATAATTACAATTCACAATTAATTCTACATGTAAGTGTTTTTAAATGTTTTACCAAAAAAGATAAATTAACACATAAATTCAATGTTCTATTATAAAGAGCCTTTAATTTGCCAAGCATGTTTTAAATTTGCATAGTCAGATCTACAGCAGATGATCTGTCCGATCCTACAGATTGAAACCATGCTCAGCAAATTAAATGCTCTCTATAATAGAACACTGAATTTATGTATTAATTAATCTTTTCTGATAAAACATTTAAAAATGCTTATACAGGTGATTCTTGACTTTTATACCTAATTGGTTCCTGAAATGTGTACAAAAGTTGAAATGTATGAAATTAGAGCAATATTAAAAAAAACATCAAAAAGTGTTTTTAAAATATTTATTTTTTAATGAGATGTATTGGCATATATGTAAATAACACTTTATTGATTAGTATCCAGTGTTTTGTTTATAAATTTATCAAGAGATAGTTGAATTGTACTCTTCTGTTTCTTTTCTTGATAAAAAGTTCCATAACACCCTGTGTCCTTTTTAATTGCCCTTTATATGAAATAGTGAATTATATAAAAGTAGAATGCATGAAAGTTGAAGACTGTCTATATATAGAATTACAAATAGAACAGAATAAACATTCTTTGAGTTTATAATTAAGTATTAAACTTTAAATTTAAAGAGAGACATGAGATATATATTATTAATAATCTTTGGCATTTTCAAATGCGGACATTTTCTATTAAGCCACCTGGTGACAGTTTTTTGACAAAATCTCAACTTTTCATTTCTGTATAAAATCTTTATTTTATAGTAAAATTCAAAAAAGCATATTTGAATATTGTAAATATTGTAAAAATGAATTGTAATAAGAATGCGGATACAAGTCTTGAAAAAATCAACAAAATCTTTTTTTTATTTAAATTTTTTTTAAAAAAATGCAACATAAATATATCAAATTCTGTTTTAAAATCTTAAAATTGGTCTATAATTTTTAGAATATTTCAAAAGATTCTAATACTCTATCAATAATAACAGTGAATAACATTACATAATCATTTTCATGTATGCATGATAAAACTCACATTGTATTTATTTTAATATGATGATCTAATTTATTAACTTTTATTTTTAAAAATAAAACATATATAAATAAAATCAAAGGATATACCAATATTCTTTTTATTTTAAATAATTTTCAAACAATTACTATGCACAAATGAATAAACTTACAAAAATAGTATTTTTTTATTCCAAAAATTTTATTGAAAATACTCTGGAAACCAGATTATAAAAAACTCAAACTGTCAATGTCTTAATTTTTTTAAAAAAAATCAATTGAAGGAATTTTTTGATCTTTACCAAACTGCAAAAGAAAAGGACCTCTTCAGAATTTTTTTTTAATTACTAAATCAATAAAAGTGGTACTGCAATTTTAACATTATAAAAGAAAATCTATGTTAGTACCAGTTAAAGTAATGGTAGAAGAATGATTTAAAGTGATAGAATTATCAAGCTATTTCTGAAATAAATGAATCTTGCAAATTAATGGAACAGATATTCATTAATTTAAGAGCTTGGGATATACAGATTTAAAGTTGATTTGAAATATCAATGAATAGTGTAATACAAAGATTCACATAGTGAAAGTAGAGTGGGATTTATGATAAATAAAAAATGGAAAAATAATTAATTGCAGGTAATTCAGACTTATGCTCCAACAAGTTCCTATTGTGAAGAATTAGAGAATTTTTATATAGATGTACAAAATGCTTTTGATCAAACAAACAATAATTTAAAATTATTTGAAGCCTTTAATGGTACCAGTGGTAAATTATTGAAGATAAAAATGTTATGAGTAAATTTAGTTATGGAAACAGTAATGAGAAAAGACACAAATTTGTAGAAATTGCAGAAAAGGTAAAAAAGTACTATAAATTCATTCTTTCAAAAAATGTTAAATGGAAATAGCCACAGGAGTATCTAAATTAAAGTACATCAAAATTGGATTACATTTTGATTAAGAAAAGATATGTATTTTAAAGTGATTAATAAGATATGATATATCTTAATGCAAAACTAAAGAGCTAAAAACTATTATGAAAGATGTTATTAATAATATTTTAAAATAATACCTGATTTTGATAATGCTTCAAACTTGGCTATAATTAATAAGATAACTGATCTATTATTTAGAACTGCAATGAAGATTACATGTACAAAACAGAAGCAATTATGTAATAAAATTTTTAATGAGATAAGAAAGTATAGGAAGAAAAGAAAGAATATAAAAAATTTTAAATGATCAATTAAGAATTGAATATTTCTAATTTTGTAAAATGATGTGGTAAAAAAGTTACAAATACTATAAGAAAATATAACTGTGAATTAGAAAGAAATAGAAGAGATTATACTTTCATAAGTATAAATCAATATTTCAATATTGTAAGGAAAGTTGCTCCAATAAGAAGAAGTCAAAATGAAATGATTACTGAAAAGAGGAATGATAGGATAGAATTTGAAGAAAAGTTCTACAAAAAACTATATAATAAAAAAATTCACAAAAAGTGATTCCTATACTTTATGAATTGCCAAAAATTTTAAATGAAGAAGTAGGACATGCAATTAAATTTATGAACAAAGAAAAATATTTAGAAAATAATGAAGTTATTATTGACATCTTAAAAGAGTCAGAAAAGTAGAAAAATGTTGGAAAAATTCTATATCAAATGTTTAAATGATAATGATTGGGAAAAAGCAGAAATAATATTGATATTTAATTAAGGTAATAAAGAAGATATTAGTAATTACACACCTACTAATCTTTTATTAGTTTTTCACAAAAACTTTAGAAAAATAATTACATTTCACATACAGTCAATTTTAGATTCAAACCAACCCAAAGAATAAGGAAGATTTAGTGGATTATGTTTAAGTATTGAGAAATTTATAGAAAGAACCAATGAATATGAGTGTCTATTATGTTTTGGATTTGTATATTGTGAAGAAGCATTTAATTCTATAAACATGTGATTAAAAATTTGCACAATCAAAATATAAACTTATGATATTGTCAAATTCTAAAAAATACTTATCAAAATATAACAGCTATGAGTAGATTACATAATGACACAAAAATGATTAGCATTGAGCAAGATGTACATCAGAGTGATTCCATATTTGAAAAGTATTTTGTGGATTAAAATGGGAAATTAAATAAATAAAAATTATTTGCATCAATTAGATTTTGCAGATAATATGGTTGTTATTGTAAATACTTCTTCAGATCTCCTATGAAATATTATAACCATTATTATATGAAACTATAAAGATAAGTATTTAAAAAAAAATGATTTCCAGTGACTAATAACTCACATTAAAAAAGTTAACAACTATAAATATTTGGTCAGAGATGAAGGCGTTATGAAAAAAAAATAGAATTCTATGTAATGGTAGAAATAACACTTTTAAAATAACTGCCACATGCCTTTGAAAATAAAAAATATAATAGACACATTTTATCCATGTTTACATATGATTCAAAGATTTGGATACTTATCTTTCAAGAATAACTTTATTGGACATTCTAAAAATTTATATTTTATAGATAGAAGGAAATGTAACTTTTGCATATATTCATGAATATGTTTCCCAAAAAAAGTTTTTCATTAGGGAGAAAAAAAAACTTAGGTATTGTTTCAATATCTGAGAAGGAGAGACTTATTTATAGCACAATTTCCCCTAAAGTCTGATTATATATTTAAATAGAAAACAATTTTTGATTTCCATTTTTTTTTTACTTATGCTTAATGATTGTATTCAGATATGGATATTGATTATGCATAATTTAGATCTAGTGCCAGGGGACAAACAAAATAAAAGTAATGTAATGAATAGTAGGAAAAACACTAAAAAATTTGGCAAGCAGTAGTGGTATGATTGGTAAAAGAGCATTATGTATATTTTTCAAGTGATATATAAGGCAAAGCATTGACTTAGCATGCAATCTCTTGCTTTATCTTGTTTTTGGCACATTGAACATAAAGAATCCATCTATAAGTTAGAAAAAAATAATATTGATAGGCATTAATATATAATTTGATTAATAAATCAAAAAATTGGTAGTTTTTAATAAACAGACTTTGTAGTGTTTATTACATTTTTATTGCTGATTTTCAAATGTCTGTCAAGTGATCTTATTGGAAGGGGATATAAAAATTTAAACACCTTCCAGCTTTATATTTTTCCACAAAAGAAGAAAAGGAAAAATTTGATGAGCAGTTTAATTAGGAAGGAAAGAGTAAGTGGGAATTTACCTGTTGGTGGTGTTGAAATGTTTGTTCAGATATTGGGTCCCAATTCAATTGTTAAAAAAATTAATTGCTCTTCCAGTTAAAAACACTGCTAAAAAGTTCTAGTCTAAAACAGGCAAAAACTCTCCTTACAGTAGTATCTCTCAGTGCAAGCCATAAAATTCCTATCTAGTGCCTACTCATCCAATATCCTCAGATGAGTTTCTAGCTTGTGGCTTTCGTTAGTGAGCACTGACTGATATGACTGTATGGAGAGTTTTGCCTGTTTTAATAAGTTATGAGCAGACATAAAAAAATGGTGATCATGTGATGATTAATGGCTTAAGTTTTAGACTACTATATAGTTAATGTTTTTTTAAGAAATGCACTAAAATTGCCACAAGTTTTTCTACAAGAGTTTTCATTACAGAGAATATTATTTGTGAGCTAATTTAAAAATAAATGAACATAGGTATATACTTTGTAATACAAACTATTACAAATATATTACAAAGAAATATGTTTACACATATAAAAAGATATGCTTTACATAAAGAAGTAATTAAGAATTCTATATTTTGAAGATTTGTTGAAATGCTAAAATTGAACTCTTAATGGAAGAATAATACAGTGACTTGTAAAGAGATGTATATTGGAAATAGCAATGAAAGGACAAACAGATATCATAAACATCATTGAAATAATTAAAAGCTGGAATGGGACTGGATTTGGTATATTCCTAGAAGAGATAATAAATGGATTAATTGATGTCTTAAACTAAATCACAAGAGATTGTTTTATATCTAAACAAGATTGTGTATAAGATGGATGGTTAAGATAAGGAAGTTTTCTGAACTGATGTGAAGAAGTTATGAATCAAAGAAAAATTGATTAAATTAAAGAGACTTTCATTCTGCAGTGAGTTGAAATAATAATAATGATATTTACATTTTAGGCAGAAAAGAAAGAGGTAGTAAATATAGGTTAATATATATTTAGTTACTTCGTCTTTTAATCAGCTATAAAGATGTCATATGTTGCATATTGATTCATTTAATGAGATGTAGATTTGATACTACAACACTTGATAAAAAGGCAATTCAGAGACTTTAGACTATTCAGTAATGTACGAAGAGATCTATGTTAGAAGTAATAAGGGATTATACATGATCACCACTTCTTATACTTACACAAGCTGCTTACACAGAGGCTAAACTCTCCACACAGTAGTGCCACCAGTGCAAGCTAGAGTAATCAATGGATGCAAGAAGGTTTGGATGAGTAGCACTAGATAGGGATTTTATACAGAAAGCTTCTTTCATCCATTGATTACTCTAGCTTGCACTGGTGGTGCTATTGTATGGAGAGTTTAGCCTCAGTGCAGCGGCCTTGCAAGCAAGCAGTTGATTGCAGACGGTTGTTGTGGGTTCACCTCCAAGCTGATGCTATGACATATGGAAAAAAATATGAGTGAGAGAATAAAACAGATATTATTGACATTAACAAAAGAATTAAGAGACTGAAATGTAATTGGCAGGATATATTGCTAAAAGAAATAATAGTAAATTGACAATTAAGGTTTTAAAATAGATCCCAAAAATTGTAAAAGACCTAGAAGGAGATCACATGTGAATGGGTGGAGCAAATAAGGAATTGTGGGGATGCGTGGAGAGTAGCAGCTAGAAATAGGAGAAGCATAGTGAAACTATCATTTTGCAGTGAATCGATAATGGTTAAAACATAATGATAATTAAATATGATGTTAATACCTCAAAATCATTTGTTTTTTCATTTTTTCTTTTAACTTTTAAGTTATATTTCTTTAAATTTTTAAATTATTAAATTATTAAGTTATATTTCTTTGTTCATTCAATTAATTATAAATAGCATTATTGTCAAGCATCGGTGGTCGAGAGATCAGCGACAGCTGCTTTACAAGCAGTTGTCCCAGGATAGCGGGTTCGCTTCCCGGCTGATGCCATGACACATGAAAAAAAATATCATTATTTATTTAATAACAACAAACAAATAAAAAAGTTTTTGTGATTATATATAATCTTATATAAAAACAGTTTTTTTAAAAATACATTTTTTTCACTTATTTTTTACTCTTTCTTTTTTCTTTGCATTTTAAAACTCTCTTGTTCGTCTAAGAAACCATATGTTTAACCAAATATCTTTGCTTCTAATTGGCAGATGTTACATTTCTTACCAATACGTTAGCTAAAGATGAGATTTTTTACACTTTAAAGACTTTTTGTCTGAATAAAAGGAAAACTTGTAATGTCAAAGACAGGTCTAAAAGATTAAAATGATAACTGAAAAAAAAAGTAACATTTAGAACTAGAAGAAAAGCTTATCAGAAATACAACAAATATAAATCTTATTTATACTAAGAGTATCAAATAGAGATTTAAGCACGTACAATTTTTTGAAAGCAATTATAAAGTACACGTAATACATATACACATAGAATATACGTGTATTCAATATTTTTTTCATTCACATCAACATATATTTATACATTATAAGAATGTGTAACGTTAAAAAATATAATCGAATGGTTCTTTCCTCGGCAACTTACAGATGTGCTAGCACCAGAAGTGACCAAGACGATTTAAACTATAAATTTGACCCCTAGAATCCACCATTCTTCTGAATCATCTTTAGATATTATTATATGTGTGTAATGTAAAGATCTGTAAACAGTAATTCGTATCTAAGTCAAATGAAATTCTAAATCTGTGCTAAGAGAATTTTTTGATAACTGATCAAAGTCAATCTAGATAATTATCTAACATTCGTTGAAAAATGGGTATCTAATTATAAAGATCACTGTAAGTATTTCCAACCTTCAATTAGAAAGCTTAGTAATAAAAAAGACTGTATTTATAATATAAAACTGATCTCTCTCAAGTTGTCAAATATGTTGAATGCCTAATGAAACCGGCCTACGGTTTTGCTCCTCTTTTTAATATATATATATATAATTCTTTTTCAGAATATAAGAGGATTCAAACTCAGGTTAATGGGCATTATATTTTAAACTTAATACCCTAACTAATAATGATCAGAGTATCCAGCCCTATTTCCTTACCATTATCCTATCAAACATGACTAATTCCAGAGAGGGTTTATCTCTTGGCATTACAGATGCTTTCTATTATTAAAAAATCATTTACTATACTGCATATTAGTCCCCTATCTTTAAAATGAAAAACAACTTTAGGCTGGATTCAATTTCCACCCTAGCTTGTTAGATGTTAGCTCTTTCATTTACTGACTACTAGCTCAAAAGAAATATGGTAATGTGTCTCACAGGGTGTATGCATGATAGCTATGTTTACTTAGATTGGGAATGAGAAAGAGAGAAATGAAGACAATTATAATAATATAAATAACAATTTTTTTTTACAATATTTACACACCTTACATAATACCTAGAATGAATCCATTACATAAAATATACAGATATATTTATGCAAGTATGTAACCATTTTGAGAAAAATTCATTTAATTAGTCACATTTAACTTAAATGCTTACATACAATATAAAACAATTATATGATTATTATTATTATTTAATTATAATAATATAAATGAAGATTAGAAAAATATCAATTAATCAATCAATAAATATATATCAAAGTTATAAAAAAATATCAGTTATTGACTGAACGAGAAATTAATTTTACATTATATTTGCTTTAGCATTTGTAAATAAAAAGAAAATATTATTTTAAGAACAGATAAAATAAAGATTGATTGTATTTAAAAAGAATATAACATGTTAAAATTATTAACTGCATATTAATATTAACTTTAATATTTTTATCAATCTTATTATTATTTATTTTATTAAAAGCCTTTTAATTTAAATAATTTTTTTTTCTCATAGCATTAGATTTTAATTTAACACTTTATTAAATTAAACGTTTGAATCTTTTTAAAATTGACCCATAAGACAGTTTTAAGATTTAATACTTTACTAGATGCATTTTGTTGAATCATTCCCTGGATTATGTAATAAATAGGCAGTTAGTGAGATAAAATGGAGACTACGTAATTTCATGTTTAACCAGTGCACTAATTAAAGTTTTGCTCCATGACAATGAGATTTTCAGCTATTAAGTAGTTTTCCATGTTAACTGTATTGATAAACTCCACAAATTATTTTTGTCATTCTAATCATCTTAATTAAATTAATGAATAAAATCTACTAGTTAATTATTTTTTGTATAAAATTATATTTTTGATAAAATGTGTAAATTTAAATTATCATATTATCATGTCATTTTAAAAATGTTTTTTTAATTATTAATCAGTATATTAAATTGTTAAAAATATTCTAGTGTTATTGTCTTTATTCCTTCAACTATCTGTTCTATGAATTGACAGTGCATGTGACATGATTTTAATAGACCTTAGAGTTTGAGGGATTGTTTCAAATTATTCCAGTAAAGTTATTTTAAAATAATTTAGAATTAAACTGTTATAATTATTTATGCCTTGATCACAGTAGCAGTTAATAGAGTGCTTGCTTCTTAAGGTAGATTAGAGCATAAGAATTAGTTATATGTGTAGGGGTTATGTTGGTGTTTGGATATCCAGATGATAACCCTGGCTATACAAAAGTAGATACTACAAATTATATTTTTTTGTTAGAAGTTACATTTATATTTGGGCTCTATACTTATTACTATAACCAGAACATTGCTGATGATCAGCATGTTTCTGAATCTCAGCATTATTTTTTTATTATATTCTGATGGAAATTTTAGCACCAAGAATCCAAATAATGATTATATATTCTGCCCTGATCTTGGCAGTGGTTAGTTACATAATCTATTTTATAGTGTATCTCATTTAAAACCAGTCACAAGATTGTCTGTTGATTTTTGACTGATTAATGATTATTGTTCATGATGCTTCTTTAATCCTGGAGATACACCTTATGGTTTTATTCATGCTGAGTCTCTGCTCATAGCCATTTTATGTTTGTTTTATATTTAATTTGATTAGTTGTTTTATGGGGAGGTTGATAATGATTTGTGTTTCCCATCTCTTCTTATTGAAGTGGAAAATATATTATACACATTTTTGCTTCACTGTCTGGTGATTCAAAACGTTGAATCAGAGGTTTAAACCCAGCTATATATGTTTTAAATCACTAGAGAGTGAAAGGACCCACATACCAGTTTTAAATCCCTTCTTTGTTTTGTACTTTCATAAGTTAAACATTTTACTATAAAAGAATGTTTAATAATTTTAAGTCGGAAATATTTAAATTTCCATTCCCTTTAAATAATCATGTATGTGTGTTCAATATTACTAAAAATATATTTTTCGTAATTAAATATTATGTATATTTATTTTATAGTTCATGTATTTTAGTTTACGATGCAATACCAAAGAAAGTTCTAGAGAGTAATTAAAATAACTCTGAATCTTATAAATAAAAGAATATTCTAGATTTAATTAAAAAAGAGTAATTAATAAATTAAAATCCCTTAGCAAACAAAATATTAATGGAAATTATATCTTTTGAATCTATTTCCATTTTTGAAATAGATTAAAACAATACTCGCTGGAATTTGTTGCATTATCATTGTAAATAAACAATAAGTGCATTCAGGCCACTTAATGATATCTGGTCCTTATCAAGCGGAAAGAGAGAATATTCGAGAAGGTCTTGCTAACATATAAATAGAGCCAAAATTTTAGGCTGTCTCTTAGTGCGCCATTTTAAGCAGTGTTGCAGAACAGACCCATGTCAATCAAAATTTTGAAATATGAATCCAGAGTAGAGGATCTAAATTTGCTTCCCCTTTCTTCTCCAAAAATCATTTCCATACTGCTATGCTAACCTGCCATCTCCACTTATGGTCTGCCTAATTTAAATGCTGTAATAACTATCCCAAGATGCCAGCCATTATTTTTTCAAACTTTGCCTTGCTAACTGTGTTTTCCTCATTTTATAATTTTACATTTTCCAATTCATACGTACATCAAGTTCTGAAAGGTAAATCCTAATCATGCAGCTAATATGAACTCTTTAAAAACTATCATTTTAAAACCTAAATCATTTATAATGTAATTCTCTTTCTCTTTAAACATGGCATTGTAATGCTAATTGTAATAATTCTGTAAAGTAATGACGTTCTCTTTCATTTATAAAAATCTAATGCACGAATCTATAACTTTATTTTTTTAATGCATTTCTTTAATGGGTTTCACAATTTATATTTTTAATATTTTAAATGTGGAAAACTTTTAATTTCAATATTATAAATTTTGTATGATTTAATTTAATATGCTAATAATTCAATCTAGTGAACCAATCCTAAATTTTGTTATTAGATATCCTCAATATTATAGGATGTTAAATCATAAATGTAAGCTTTCTTACCTAACTAAAAGTTTGCTCGATTGAATAATATTTTTAAGCTATTCTATTTTCTTAATGGCAGATTATTTGCTGCTACATTTAATCTATCACTTTATTACCATATTCATGCTATTGATTTTATTTTCATGTTATATTTTAAAGTAAACTTAATGACCTTGCCATTGCTATTTTTTATTATATGGTCAATCATTTGCCCATCATACCATCTAGCATGGTAATTATTTTATGGAATTAATTACTAGTTAGCATATTAATATTTGTTTAATGAAGGGAACAATATTCCCTCCTTTATGTTTTGACATCCTAACTAATATTAAAGGTTATTTGCGTACCTTTCGAGAGGGATCAAATTATGTCATATCATTACACTAGATTATATTAAATTATGAGGGCCTTAATTCACATATCAACATCATTAAAAACCTGATTTATTTTTTTATTATTAGCATTGCTTGGCTTAGATAACATTATGAAATTTCCTTGTTTTGGTTTGTCAAACGTAAAACCCGGAGGACCGGGATTATTTTATTTATGGCATATCCTTGAATGGGGTTTGGAAGCATTGACTCCAGGATATTGTCAGGTGGTCATTTAGGCTCTGCATGGGTTAACACTGGAAAAACAGACCATGGTATTCCTATGCCATCCCCTTTTCAGATGCTGACCTGTCATGTGTACAGGCACATTTCATATTCTTATATAATTGATGAAGCGTTCATCCTAAAATGGACACCAATCTTTTCTAGCATTATTATTTTAGTCAGCACCACAATTCTTGTTTAATATTCTTATATTTGCCCACTTTAAATCTGTAAGATGTAATGCCATGATTTCTAAATCCATCTCATATTTTCGTTTATATTATAAGTTAGGGAATGCCATTTTAAAGCTTATTTAAGCTACCCACCCTCTCATTGAAACAATGTTCAACTGTGCTAACAAACAATGTTAAATAAATTCTCTCCAGTCACAAAAGAGTAGATTAAAATACAAATAACTTTATTGTTTGAACATTTTAAAGTCTAATGGCTATTTAAGTGAATAATGTAAATTATAAAATATTTTCATGTATGGTTCAAATGAATCATAGTAAATTGATGTAACTTATATTCCATTTATCTGTTTTTAAGGTCATTTATTTTTCATAAAATAATCATAGCATTCAAGTTATATAATATGGTAAAATTGGTATCTACTGTTAGCATGTTAAGCCGCATCTTTTGAATATCTGTACATTTTTTTGAATCATCATATTCATTCGCAGATTTGCATATTATTTAATCATTAACTTATGTTCTATTATGTAATTTTTCAATACGCAAATCAGCATTAATACTCAGGTGAAACCCAAAATTCTATAAGTGTTATATGTAAATAGATTAATGACTGTTGTTCATTTTTCTCATAATATTAATAAATTATTAACAATATAATTGGCATTTAATTCTGCTTTGCCTCTTGATTTATGCATACACATCATTAATTAGATTGCATTATATATAGCTCATTTCCATTGACTTTAGGCCAACCTAGATTTATTAATGAATTTTGATGAAAAGTCTAATTATAATCTTAAGCTGTTTTATTCTGTTGGGGGTTCTAAGCCTAGTAGTATTATCAGTCACTGTAGATCTCTTCTTTCTCCGCTGTTGCTCTGGAACAGGAATGAATAAAATTTCATTTATCATCAGAAATGTTGTTTGTAATGTTATAGATCTGGAAAATAGGCAATAGGGAAGAGTTCATGATTGTTCCTGACTTATGTATCTTGCACATGATTAGATTCAAGGCACTTTTGCCTAGATGGTAACTCTTGTTAGACGAACATACAATTCGTGACCGGTATAATATACACCTCTGATTCTATACCATTATAATAAAATACTTCATTCCTTCACTTTTTTTGATCACTGAGGTTGCCACTAAGCCACTGTTGACCTAGAAAATTTAATTTACAATGATCAAAAAGTTGATAATGATAAAATCTATCAGCTAGACCCTGGGAGAGAAAGATATCTTTAGCATTGTTCAGACAATCGAGGAACAGGATACAGAAACGAATGTTAGCGAAAATAATTTTAAATAATTTTAAAGTTTTATTAAATTCAAAAAAATAATAACATTAGTCAAAGAAAATATAAAAGTTTGACTTAAATTACCCAACTTTCTATGTCAGAGAGTGCAAGTAAATATTACGGTATCAAATACTTCAGCAGATAAGTTCATTTCCTCACCTAAAAATTAAAGGAATTTATAATTTCTTCCTGCCAGTGATTTATCTAAACAAATTCCACTTTTCTTTATTTAGAGATTTAAAAAAAAGATCTTGTGCAGAAATCAATGAACAGTGCAGAGAGATCTTTCCCTTAAACCTGATAAAACATCAGGATGTAATAGAGATGTAATATGCCTGCAAACACTCATAAGAAATTGAACAATGTGACCATTAAGGTTGATTCCAACAAGCAAAGAGAAAAGATTACGATTTTACATAATCCAACATATAGGAAAACAAAATTTCTATGGTTTAAGAAAAACAGGACTATATAATCTATAAATCACTAGCCAAAAGATTTATGGTCTGTGGGAAACGCAAATGCCTATTGACTAAATTAATTAAAATAAAAAATAAAATACAGGTGAATTAAAAAGAAAATTACTAGTATTTGCTAAAGTTTTTAACATCAATTAATAATAATGATAAAGAAATAAACTGAACATAAAATATAAATTCATAATACACTCTCTGACAAAGAAATTTAAAATAAAAAATCATAATCTAATTCTCTAACACATATAAGAATATTTATAAAGTAATTAATAACATTTAAATTATTACAAATAATTTATTAGAAGCCTGTATTGCTTTTCTATCAAGCTGAGACTTAAGCAAAGAGATTTAAATCCTGGTTTAAGATCAAAAAAATGTTTGTTTACCTTCAAGACATTAATGTTCAGTCTAGCTGATTTCTTCCAGTGGTGCACACAAAGTTTATCTCTATGTAGAGTTAGTTCATTACAATGATTTTTGTTCTCCAGCCTCCTGGCTGTGGCTTATGAAGGCAATCTTTAATATCGGTTTTCTAGGCAATTAGGACAGGTTATTGAAAGCACAATTTCAAGCTCTGGAATTTGTCTTTAGATTGGTTTAGCACTGCATATTTTTAAGAAGGTTCCTCAAGGTAAGTAATTTCTGCATTTTGAATGAATGGTTACTTTTAGCAGTTGCAAGCAGAAAAATATAAAAATTTATATCAGCAGTCTGCACTTTATGAATATAAAGAATATATATCACAACAGCAGATTACCATTCATGAATATAAAAGTTATAATAACAGCAGTCTGCCTTTAGTGAATATAAAAGTTATAATGGCCAGCAGTCCGCCATTAGTGAATAGAAAAGTTATAATAATCTCATTCAAAACCACAGAGCTTTTATATGAATTTGTTATCTCTTGCCTAATCTTAATTACAAATTTAACCAGGATTATTCTTTATCTTCTACTTAATCCTAATTGAAAACAAAAACTAACCTGGGCTGTTATCGTTTTTTAAACATTAATAAAATCTAAGTACATGAGAAAATAAATCTCAGCTTTTAAAATAGATTAAAACCAAAATGCAAAAGAAAATAATTATCTTAATTAAAAGTCTTTTCAGATTAAAATTATATAATTTAGAAAATATGATTAAGAATGTGAGCTGTAGCATGTATCCTTAATAAAATAAAAATACAAAACTTTTAAATATAATTTTCTTTTAAAATCATTTATAACATATACATTTTGGTTTTGATTTTCCTATGGCTTTTGAAGTGGATAAAGCATCCAGTTCAGTATAGATTAGGATCAATATATCACATGATTTGCAAGTATTTATTATTTTTATCTAATTAATTAATGTTTATTTTTAATTAATCATTTTGCTAGAAACAATTTGTTCATGAATCAATCTAAAATAGTTATTTTTTCAATTAAAAAATAAAAGTATGAAATGTCTTGTTGCCACCTGTTATTATGTAGTTATAAACCTTGAAGGAATTATCAATGTTAAAGCAGGTATTTCCTAACATGCTCTCACATAAAAAATGTAATTGGGAAAGTTGGTCCTATTTAACGCAATCCTCAAGAACAGCAAAACTATCAAATACAGTGAATAGGAATGAAACGTGGTTCGTTTGCTTTCCAAGATTTTACATAAATATTCAGATAATAAATAAATTACTGGGAACTAATATTATCGATCCAGTATTTATCTGAAAAAACAAAACCAAATTTATTCTGAATATTTGATATGGGTGTGCAATGCTGCTATAAGAATGAAGACTATTATGACAATAGTCTGATGCCAGTAGATTACTTGAAGTCTGTAATATCTGCACTTATGACTGTGCCAAGGTTATAACTGCAAGTCATACTGTGCGGTCAGCAAATAACGTTATACAATTCCCACGCTGTTCTTTCCCAACTAAGCTCTCCAACGAATTGGTCTGCTACGAAGCTCTCCAATGAATTGGTCTGCTACGAAGCTCTCCAATGAATTGGTCTGCAATGAAGCTCAGCCACGGATGCTCTCCCACGAATGGTCTGCACCGACTGCTCTCCAATGAATGGTCTGCAAGCGGATGCTCTCCAAACACATGGTCTGCAACTTGCTATTGCGTGACTGCTCTCTATATTACACTGCTCAATGTTACCCAGTCTTCTTATCGTTCTCTGACAACTGCAATGATCAAGCAATGCACTGACCAATAAGGTAACGTCTCTTATCTAGAAACATTTGTAATTAGCAAATATTTCTAGGAATTGTCGATCGCCATTACGTCAATGCACTAATTAAATTCCTCAGCTATCAGAGCGTGATCTAAAAACAGCCTTATGAATAAATTCTAGTTTTTCTGCAGTGCACAAAAATGTCTGCCATTTTTACAAACACTACAAAGTCAATCATATATCAAGAGGCATTTGAATACCCAAGAGAAGTAACTTTTGAAAACCATAATAGCTGATAGTGGCACTAATATTTATAAAGTGCAGAGCATCTGCCAATGGCAATAATAAAGTTCAGAATACGAGAGTGATGATGGTCAATATAATTACTAAGAAATTTTGACATCAGATGTAAGTGTAAGAATATTACAATTTTATTCTTATGTAGAAGGTGAAATTATTGCTGTTATATCTAATAGTTTCTTTGACTTATATTTCTCTGGAAAACACTATATAAATATATTGATGCTAGATCTACAGTTTTACAATTTTTTTGAACGTATTAAAAAGATAATCTGAGAAGTCAATGATCTATAGGAGTGTGGTGTTTTTTTTACTAGTAGGTGAAAAATGCGTAATACTATAATCATATTTTGTTTTATGATCAGTGCGCTGACAGATTCAGATTAGCTGTGACCTTTGACCTTCAAATAAAAATAGATAGTTATTTAGTAATTACATTAATTTAATACTTCACTAAACTGGCTAATGGATAATTATCTAAAACTATTTTATGCTTGCTTAATAACCCTCTGTCACTTGAAAAGCTATTTAAATCCTACTTGGTTTCAAACTCACATAGTGGACTTAGCAAGAGAATATTATAATCCGTATCCCCTAGCACCATTATTTAAATATATTGAAATATTTGGATAAAAATATCATTTATTTGTTCAGAATTTTACTACTCTGGCGTTTAAGACTTTTCCTATCGTCAGATTACTATTGTTTGTTCTACTGCCGGAAATGTTAAATAAATTCTTAATTATAAACCAAATCTCTGGGATTGAAATACGTGTATAAATGCGAATACAATCACTTAAAAATTAAAGCAATTAGTGTTACGAAAATGTAATTTCTTTTATAAGCACGCACGTTTATTCAACTTATACACATGTAATGTCAAAAAGCATTTGGATAAACAAATTTCCATTATATTTTAATGTAAACAAATTTCGTTTTTACCTGACGCATTTTATTAAATTTGGAAACAGCTGTGGCTAATTGTTTTCTTTTTCGCAAAATATTAAAGAAACATTTTTAAACTCATTTGTTTGCGTGAAGTGAGTTCAAATTTATAGTAAAACAAACAAAAAAAAAAAACAAAAAAAAGCAACTTTAAAAACAGAGTTTAAAATTAATAATAATAAAAAATAAGCGCAATATCAATTTTTTTTTCTGCTTATAAATTATTTTTTTATGATTTTTATTATAATGTTGTTTTATTTTTTTTAAAAAGAAAATTATAACTAAAATTGTTATACTTTTTTTTAAAAAGGAAATCAAATCAGAGATTAATTTATATGCCATTTATGTCAAATCATAAAAAAAATTAAATAATTTATATATTTCATTATATACATAGTATAATGGCATATTAATATCCATCTTCACTATCTGATTTACACCTACTTGTAATATTTTAATTAAGCTTTAGATCGATAATTGGAACTTAATCATCTTACATCGTTATTTAATATTGTTCAGTAAATGTAGATATAATTATTTTTAGATAGAGGATAAAAAGAGGAACGAAAATTAAGGAAAAAATTTTCAATTGACCTCACAAGTAATTCTGTATTTCTAATATTTTTTCGGTATATGTGGGTTGGCACCGGAGAAGCCTCTTTTATTATTAGCTATTTAAATATTATTTTATTCTGATTTATTATAAAATATACAAATAATCTAGAATATCAGTTTAAATTTATTTACAAAAACATAATATCAGTTAATAAATGATGAAAAGCTTACGAGAACATATTTTAAGCCAAAAGCATAATTTTAAAATCCTTGTAGTTAACCATATGAATGCAGATGTCAGTTTTTATTTGTTGAAAGTTCAGTTTTCACTATAAATATTGCCTTCATAAAAATAAAGACAAAATAAATATATATTCACTAAAGCTGGGAAAATATAATCAGTATGGAAAAATAAGAAATGAAAACAATAACAGAACATTATATATAGTAACAAACTCTCCAGATGGTGTGCCACTTAGTGCAAGCCATAATATCCATGAATGCTACAAAGTTCATGCATTAATTGATTATTATAGTTTCCACTGGATGGCACTATTGTGTGGAGAATTTGGAATTGTTTTAACAGCTTGTGTAAGCATAGGAAATGGTGATCATGTAATATTATATATAGTGATGTAAACAGTAAAAAAAATCTCATGTCTCTAAGATTGTCAATATGATTATAGATGCATAATAATATGTTTTTCATTGCATAACAACATGTATAATATTTATGTGAGGGAGAAAAATTTGTAATTAAGGAAACAAAATGTAGATGCACTATATATACATATTGTAATCTTTGTGACAGAGTTTACATACATAGCTTTTTATACTGTAATAGTGATATTAGCAATTAAGCCAATGCACATGCACTTTTAAAGATAAATTATAAATGAATACTCTCACTTTTCCAGACACAAGATATAGTATACACTTAAGATTTGCCCATACATAAATGTTTGGGTCAAAAGGATGGGTGGATTCATTCCATCTTTTTAAAAAAACTATATCTTGTGTCTGGAAAAGTGAGAGTATTCATTTATAATTTATCTTTAAAAGCGCATGTGTTATTGGCTTAATCGCTAATATCACTATTACAATACATAGCTTTTTGTAAAGGTATGTGCATTTTTTGTCTTTTAAAACATTATAAAAGTCGTATGTATAAAATAAATTATTAATCAAATTAAAAAAAGTTATTAAATGTCAATGTTATTTTTTGTTTTTGTTATTAAAATTATAAATGAAAATAAAATTGACAATTTTAAAATACCAAGTTGATATGGAAAACCGTTACAAAAGGAATGGGAAAAAAAATCTCTTACAATGTCTGTTTTTTTAAACTAAAGGTGGGGAAAACTTTTTGTGTTGCTTGTAGAATGGAAGCCAAGAAAACTTTTATTTTTATTTATGTGGATATAATACAATAACAGGAATAGAACTACAGGGTGCTCCATCCTGAACTTTCCATTAATGTAGCTTACTATGGAGCTGTAAAAGAATGTCTTACTAATCAACAACACTTCTGCCAATATGTTGTGGATACATATGACACTTGATTGCACAAGAAACTTTGTCATTCAACTAACTGCTTATCAGAAGAAAATACTATACAATAAATGGATTTCTACATTTTGGAAAATTGACTCCTCAGCCATAAAGAACTACTCTTTAAAAGGAACATAATGGAAATAATCCACTGATAATTATATTGGAAATATGAAATGACAATCCATATGACCATATATCTTAATTTAAAACTTTTCCAATGTGAAAGAAAGTTGAGCTCAAATGCAAAATAAATAAGTAACTTAATACAATTCATACAAAACTTTTATAAATTATTATAAATAAAAGATTTTTTGTCATACATATTTTCTATGCTAGTACACTAATGTAAATATAAATTGTTATATTATTTTAAATTGTTACATTTTTATTTACGATTGTCAAACTCCCTCCACTCACAACTTTGAAGCCATCCATTTCAGATAAATACACTAATGATTATTACTAATCATTTTCTAAACTAGAGATTATCTCTAGCACAGATATAAACTTTAAACATCAGTTAAAGATTAATATACCTGATTTTTTAATTTTAAACATACACACACGTGGAGTTATTCATCTTTCTCTTTCCCATGTGTAATATCTTTACAGGTATATTAAAGATACAATAAAAGATAAATGACCCTCAAGATGCATTTTATATTTGTTAATTAAAATTAGTGTTATTATTAATAATTTTGTTGCTCATTTATTTCTTATCCCAATTCCAAGTAGATTACTTTATCTTAGAATTATATCTTAAATGTGGAAAGGATAATGACTAGGAATTGTTGCTGAATCTGCATAAAGATTTGTCCTTCATGTAATCCCAGTGTGACATTATCCATTACTATTATAAAGTAATTAATAAAAAATAAAAATTGTATAGTCATTCCACCATGTGCACAGTCACCCATTTGGTATTCATATTCCCCTTGACTGATTTAATTTGTGAATATTGTCATTTTATTATATTTTTTATCAATAACCCTTGATTGTAGTATAGTAGTTGAGTGGGCAAAAAATAAATAAAAAACCCAGCTACAATATATATATATATATTGCTTACATTTATAATGGGTGTTGAAATGAGAAAAGAATTGAGACTCACAGTTTATTACCCAGATAACTGTTTTCAATTAAATTGGTCTTTAATGGAAAATAATAACAAAAATTGTCAAGAACTGAAAAGTGAAAATGAATATTATGAAAAGCAGTTGCAAAATATTACAATGGCAAAAGTTGAATAATGTTTTAAAAATAAACATAAAAAAGAATTAAATCAAAAGAAATGAGAAAAAAGAGTTAAAATCATTTAACATATGATGTGATGAAAGGTTGACTGAAAATGTTTAAAATTCAGTAAATCGATAGACTAAAATGAAAATATTCATAATAAGGGTGACTGAAATAACTATTAAAAGTCATCAACAGAAATCAGATAAAATATGATCTCTGATAAAATAGAGAGAGACTTGAAAAATAGTTTCCAAAAGGCAATCAAAAGCCTTTAAATAACATATTTATTTACAAACATACAATACATATACTTATGAATAATGTATTGGTAATATTAATTATATTACTAAATGATTGTTATCAACAGTATTATTTTAGTAATAATAAATAAATAATCATAACTACTAAATATCTGTAATGCAAAACGGAAGTAAATACCTCCCACTGTGTTATGTAGCTTCAACAGTTATGTATCACCAAAAATCAATGAAAAGATAGAATAATACCACTTTATCTTTGCACTCTGTTGTTATATAAGCTTAGTTTTTGACTTGATTTTTAAATTATATGGTAAATTTTGTTTTAATTTATATAAACATTCAATATTAATTTATTCAAAGGATGAAGACTGAGTTTTAATTTTAACAACCTTTGAACATTATGTGAATAAGCATCACATGATCACCATTCCTTATGCTTGCTTATAATTGTTATTAAAACAGGAAAAACTCTCCATACAGTATTGTCACTCAGTGCAAGCCAGAGTAATCAATGGATGCCAGAAGGCTTGTGCATAAAATTTCCATCTAGTGCCTACTCATCCAATATCCCCAGATTAGTTTCTGCCTTGTGGACTTTGTCAGCGAGGAGCCTTGAATCTGAAAGCACCCTTTATCTCTACTTAACTACAAAACTGTGAGTCTTAAATTGAAAACACAATAATATTTTCAATCCAAGCTCATTAGCTTTTGCCTGTTTTAATAACAGTTGTAAACAAGCATAAGAAATGATGATCATGTGATGTTTATTGGCTTAAAACCAATGCAGACTAATAGGATAGTGGTGGCTGTAGTTATTAAAGAACCAAAGACACCAAAATGTATGTGTACTGAACTGAGTTCAGACCTATATGACTATATAAGTTAATGAGCTTGGATTGAAAATATTGTTTTCAATTTAAGACTCATAGTTTTGTAGTTAAGTAGAGATAAAAGGTGGTTGCTGGAGGGTTGCATTAGATCCTAAGATCTAGGTGCAGTGCTCTCAGATCCAAGGCTCTCACTGATGATGGCCACAAGCCAGAAACTAGTCTGGGGATACTGGATGAGTAGGCACTAGATAGGGATTTTATGCATAAGCCTTCTGGCATCCATTGATTACTCTGTTTGGCACAGGGTGGCACTACTGTATGGAGAGTTTTGCCTGTTTTAATAACATTATATGAATGTTATTTTAATAATTGTAATAATAAATAAATAATTATAATTTCTAAATATCTGTAATTGTAAATCGGAATGACCATCTCCCACTGAGTTATATAGGGTCAAGAGTTATGTAGCATCAAAAACAAGCTGCAATTACAAATATCAACTTAGCTAATAGTTGAACCATTGCAAGATAAGATCTGTGCTACTTTTTAAGTTTGTATTCTTATTTACTTTTCTGGAGAATTTTATCAGCACTTCATAATGTTGCCACTATTTTTAATAATGCTAATATCTTCTTGTTGCTAAAACTACTTTTATTTCAATACCAAGATTTTGTTTTATATTTTTTGGGACTTTTGTTGTCTTCTATAATTTATTTTGCTATTTCCCAATTATCTTTAATTATTACATTATTAACTTTATTTATTATGTCATAGAATTTTAAATAAGTTCCATGGCTAAATAAATAAAATAAATCACAATTTGCCCTCTGAAATGCATTCTGCCATTTATAAATTCACTACTTAATTGCTATATTTTTGTTACATTATATGTAGAATTTTTAAATAGATATCAGTTACTTTTTTATTAAATTTACTTAGTTTCGAGCCGTTACTACGTTAATATTTTGAAACTATTTGTAAATTCTAGTTTTTATTTAGCGGAATATTTCTGGAGAGGAAAAAATAACAATTTTTTAAAATTATATTTTTAATGTAGAAGCATTAGCTTTATCTAAACTGTAATGTAACAACAATAAATATAGGCAGCATGTATGTAACAAAAATTTAATGATTAATTTGGCTTAGTTTGCTTAGCTAGCTTCTGACTGTTAGGAGTCATAAACGTAGCAATAGTTGTAATGGGGGATGGATGTGTATGTATATTGTTTGAACTAATTTACATATAGCATTATGTAGGGTCAATAGACAATATCTTAGCTAAAAAAAAAACCCAGAATTCTTTCTTATTAATTGTGCATTTGTCTTTAGAAATGTGCCAAGCTTCTTTTATCTTTCATTTTGCATCATTACATTCTGTTCAGATGATGTTAGCCACAGATGGAATGAAGGCATGCCCAGTTGAGGAGAAGTGTTTGAAAAAGATTGAATGGGTTTCATTGCTATTGGGTGATGCATGTTGATAGGTTGGCACTAGATTCCTCATAGTAAATGGATCGGCAGGCAGGGTCATGCATTTGATTTTGTACATGATGTGGGAGTGGAGTTCAGCTGGCAACCTATCCTTAGAGTTGTTAAGAAAATTTTGCAGAGACAATGGTGTGTGCAAAGATTTTTTATGGATGGGAGTAATAACTTTAAATGATGCAGTGGGTTAAGGCTGGAATGTAGGGAAGGGAAATCCAGGGCTTCTTATTGGTGTTAGTGGAGGAGGATGTTGTGTTCTACGGTAAAATTTCTAATCATTTGTAGGAGGGTGTGAAGTTCTTTTAACCTATGATGTGTGATGCTGCTATGTATGTGTTTATGTTATCCTTCCTCTTTGATTCAAGCTTACATAGGTATAGTTACGGTGAAGAAAGGCATTGAGTCTGGATAGTTTGTGAGAACATGGTGTGTGTGAATTTGCAAGAATGGAACTGCATATATATATATATATGCTTGACAATCATTTTATAGGTTAGTGATCTGTGGTATCGTTGTATATAAAGGTCCAGATATGTAATTATATTGAGACTGTCTTTGTTTTCTTGCATTAAAGTAAGTGATGATCCATTAGGTTCTTTTGAATTTGAAAGATTTTGGCTTCAAGAGTGCATATGAAGATTTAGACTATATAATGATATAATAAAGAAGAGTTTGAGACCAGATGTGAAGGTAGGAACCTTTCTTTAGTATGGTTAAGAAAGATGCTTGAAATTATGGTGCTGATGAGCAGTCCCATCAGCAAACTATCTACCACTTTGTAGTGAACGTTATTGATTGAAGCAGTGATATCATTATGGATCCATGTTAAGCATTATGTAATGAACCCTAGCACATACAATATTTATACACTTATATTCCCCATTACAGCTATTGCTGCATCTATGACTCATAACAGTCAAAAGCAAGCTAAGCAAACTAAGCCAAACTAATTATTAAAGCTTTACTATATATACACACATGCTGCATATATTTATGACTGTTATATTATATTTTAAATATCTTTTGTGCCCAGTGTGGTTTGGTACTATGGTCAAGTGGCAGACTTTGATAGTCAAGTCCATGAATTGTGAACCATAAATATCATTTCCAGTGATTAAGCTTTTACCAATTTTGGAACAGTAGAGCAATTGATTATTTTGAATTTTTAATAACTTTTGTCTTACCATATGAATATCTTTTAAAACAAAAAGTAGAACCAAGTATCTTATGATATTTCTATGTCTGTTAATTGTGAAAGATGGAATTCAAAAACAAGGGAAACATGTTAGTTATGAAAACTTTTATCATCACAGAGAAAGACAAATATATAAAAAAAAATCTTCATTACATTTGATATGAGTAATCATTTGAGACATATGAGGCCAAAGTAAAAATTTTTTTATTGGGGGTAACAACTTAAAGATGAATATATTCAATCAATAAGATATAAGTTGCCTCTTTGGAAAGTCAAAAACTTATAGAAATAATGGATTTTCTACTTACGTTTTTATATCATCATGAGGATTTAATGACCATTTATGATATTGTGTCAATTATGAAAGAATGATCAATCAGAAATGATGTAAAATATTGTTTAGATGTATGTGCATTAATTTTCTAGCCATAAAGCAAGTTAAGTTGTTTAGATTAACATCAAACATTATTGATTTTTATCAGTAATATTAATCATTGTGCACTTCCTTAAATATAATTTACTCTAGCATCCTAAAATTATCTCACACCTTATCTTTAGTTTTTTTTTAAATTTTCAGGTTGTTATTTTGATCAGTACAAAAAGGCAAAAAATTATGGTTAGATATATAAGAACATTAAAGCTTTGAATGCTAGTTTTCAATGATGAATGCAAAAGCCAGAAACTGATCAGTCCAAAGATAGAGATTATATAACAGTATACTGTCTAATGTCATTAATTAATAACGCTTACAATATTGATGGCTCTAGAGTAAGGTAAAGATAACTGATCAAGAAACTCAAATCACCTATTTCTGAACTAACATGTCATTATTTTTCTTCATAAAAACAACAAAGAAGATGATATTCAGCTATTGAGTTAAATACCAGTTAGTAGTGGTTTATATATTTGCTTTGCTTGTTTTGCTTATTAGCCAAGAACATCTGGAGAACCATATACACTTTAATAATGGATCAAGAACTCATCTTGTTGGTTCAAATAAAAAATTTTAAGTTTTCTTAGAACCCAAAAAATGTTTTGGTTGTTGCCAATTTAAACTGCAGATTGTGGGAAAAGATTTATATTCTAATGGCTATAATATTAAACTCTGGATACTTTATTTAATTTTATTTATTTAGAAGAATATGTAATTGTTTTGAGTAGTATTTACTTTTTTATTTTGAAATACTGTTTCATATGTATTTTCCCAGTTGAAGAAGCAAATGTGTGTCTTAAGTTTTTTATACCAACCTTTACCCACGTTTTGCCATTAAAGGAAGCCATTCAGGAAATTATGTTGCAGAGATGCTGCAAACAGAAAATTATCCAGTTTAATTTATAAAATAATTAATATAGTTTGATTTACAGATGTCAAACTTCCCACACACATCTTTGACAACATTTATTTTGGATAAATATTTTTATCGTTATTCCTTAATCATTTACTAGGCTGGAGATTATTGTAATATTCTAGCCTAGAAATATACTTTAAATCTATTTAAAGATGAAATAAGTCTTAAATAACTTATTTTAAATCTATCAAACGTTTCACTGACGTTAATATTTTTGCCCAATAAAAACCCGGAAATAGTTCAGAAAAGAGAGGAAATTTAATAGATTTAACAAAGTATTTCTAAATAAAAGACATTTTAATTGTATCATCATTATTCTTGATGGAGTGAGGTCTTTTAAACATTTTAATTTATGTCTTCAAAATGTTTTTTATTAATAATTGATGCATTTGGGCAAAAGTTACTGAAATCTATACTAAGATAAGATTGTAATTATTTATTAAGCACTTATGAAGTACGTAATTACTTTAATGAAAGGCTTTAACCAATATCAGTAACAATCAACAATGTCAATCTGTTGTCATGGCGATCTCCTTTTAACAATAAGGGTGGAATCCCACTCTTATTAATGGTCTAATATACTTATATTGACACTAAAGATTGCAACTTGACCAGAAAGTATGAAATTATTGATACAAAAAAGTTTAAATGAGCATCATTAAGCAGGCAAATATAACATGTTCTGAATGTTCACTAACAAATTGTCAAACTGCGATTATAACTTTCAAACTGCACTCCGTCTATGTATATCTTAAATAATAAAGCTAATAATGCTCAAGACTGGATAAGTTTATAAATGTAAACTCATTCCACATTTAGACAATACTGATATCAATAACAATCAACAATCTCAATCTGTTGTCAAGGTAACCTCCTTTTAGCAGTATATGTATTAAATTGAAAGTTGTCTCAAGTAACAAATTCAAAAAATATATATTTCTATGTTTGTGTGTTATTAATTTTAATATTGTAAAGATGCATAGGATTCACTATACCTATTATTACCTGAATAAAAAAATGTTATTTTGAATAATTGTAAAAGCACTGCAGCACAACATGTGTACAAATGTCTGTCCAACCAAAAAAAATGTGGAGAGGATGATAGTAGACCAATTATCTGATATAATATGCAAATGTAATAATTAAAAAATATAGCACTTTAAACTATATTTTAACATTGAAATGATCATTTTTTCCAAGTGCAATTAATATTAATGCACCAGTTTCTTTATCAAAGTGCTCCACACATACATGCAAAAAACCAACAAAATAACAGTATTTATATATATAAAAATTTATGCATGTAAAAAAGCTGCTCATTTAAATGTATTGGGCTGTTTTATAAAAAGGTTGGCACATGGATATTAACAGTAATTTGAAAATTTGTTGTTCCAATAATAACAGTAAACAGCCATTCATAAATGAGTATTAAACCGCCAAATATCATATGCTCACAATTTCTTATGCTTGCTCATAACTATTATTAAAACAGTCAAAACTCTCCATACAGTAGTGCTACTCAGTGCAAACCAGAGTAATCAATGGATGCCAGAAGGCTTGTGCATAAAATCCCTATTTAGTGCCTACTCATCCAATATCCCCAGTCTAGTTTCTAGGTACAGTGCTCTTAGATCCAAGGCTTCTCACTGATGAAAGCCAAAAGCTAGAAACTAGTTTGGGGATATTGGATGAGTATACACTAGATAGGGATTTTATGTACAAGCCTTCTGGCATACATTTATTCCTCAGGTTTGCACTGAGTGGCACTACTGTATGGAGAGTTTTGCCTGTTTTTATAAATGAGTATGGTCACTTCTAATTCCAAGACAGAAAAAGGGAGAAAGAGACTGCTCTAGAAATGGGTTTTGCAATGACTATACAAGTCAATCTGTGAATCAAAAATATATCCATATATAGAATGAGCTGATCCTTTTTTTTCTGTACATGATGTTTTACAATGATGTTCTCAAATTTCTTCAGCAGAGAATTTGTCTTTCTGAAATACTTCAACATCATGTCTAATTGTAGCTTTTGAATGTATTCTATTCTTTGCTTCCCAAAGAAATCAATTGACATAACACTTTTTAAAAAATGTCTTTAAGATAATTCTTATAATATAGATGGTGCCTATTTTTCTCATGAAAATCATGCTCACATTGACCATAAAATACCCATTTAGGAAGTTTTGAATTGAGTATCCAATCCAAAAAAGACATGATTTTCCAATAGTGGATTTTTAAATGAAAATTTTTTAAATGTTTTTTGTATTGGAGTGATAGGGTGTCCAAGTCTCACATCCATACAATAAATTACATAAAATAGCAGCTTTTTATGCAATTAAATTAACTACAAGTTATTCCTCTGTAATAAAATACTCTATCATGTAACTTGCTAAAAGTAATAGCTGCAAATTTAGCATCTGTTTTGTATCTCAACATCTAAATCCATCTTTCTATTTATAAAATGTCCAAGATATATAAACTAGTTTACTTTCTCATATCTATATTAAAAGATATTAAGTATTTTTCTTTCATCACTGGCTGATCAATATTTGAATTTTTAAATATTTATTATTAAAATAAAACCTTTACATGTTGCATTTAGTACACACTAAGTACATTCTATAAATAATCCTTTGAGTTGGAAAAATTTTGAAATCATCAGCATACTATAAATCCAGAAACCAAAAGGTTTTTGTTTTTGCTCTAATTAATTTTTATTAAAAATTGCACCATCAAACCCATATCATATTTTGATCTCTGTTTGATTAAACTTCCTGTAAATGATTTCAAAGATCATTGTTCTACTATTAACATATATATATAATAATTAAAAAAGCAAGTCATATATAACGTGACATTACTTTTAATGAGCTTGTAGTTACAAAAATGCACATAGATAGCGTACCAATAGCTCAAACAAGCTCGTAATTAACAAGTGCGGTTATGAGAAATATTTAAAATCTCTATCCAGAACACTCTTATCTCCAGACCATGGTTTCGGGCTTATGGCCCACGTCAGTGGAGAGCTAGAATATTCAGACACTAGACCTAAAATATCAACTCAAAAAAACCAGCACTTATTTCAAACGTATATTTAAGAAGAAACTCTGAATTTTTCGGACATGAAAATGTCTTTAAATCCAGCTATCTAACTTAAATAGTTAATTACGAGCTTGTTTGAGCTATTGGTACACTATCTATGTGCATTTTTGTAACTACAAGCTCATTAAAAGTAATGTCACGTTATATATGACTTGTTTTTTTAATTATTATAATTTTACCTTTAAGGCTTTGGCTATGCTGAGCCTATTAGAATATGGTAGATCTGAATTTACTTCAGTCCCATATAGCTATTTAAGTTAGATAGCTGGATTTAAAGACATTTTCATGTCCGAAAAATTCAGAGTTTCTTCTTAAATATACGTTTGAAATAAGCGCTGGTTTTTTTGAGTTGATATTTTAGGTCTAGTGTCTGAATATTCTAGCTCTCCACTGACGTGGGCCATAAGCCCGAAACCATGGTCTGGAGATAAGAGTGTTCTGGATAGAGATTTTAAATATTTCTCATAACCGCACTTGTTAATTACGAGCTTGTTTGAGCTATTGGTACGCTATCTATGTATATATATATATGGGTCTATGTTCAATTTTTTGTTTAGACATCAAACAATTTTAAGACTTGATTATCAATAAGATTTTTTCTGATGATTTATATATTAATTTTAGAAGATAAGAGAAATATTTCCAGTTTTCTGATATTTTTGGTAACGAATTTAACACAAGAAAGCTGTTTAATTCTTATAAATTTTATATGTAAATACTATCTGGAAATACAAAGTTTATGCCAAAAACATCAGCTAAATTTATTATAATTCTTATTCTTGAGTTGTCATTTGTTAATTTAATTCCCACAATCCAATGTGTCCAGGCAGTGTTAGTGAGTCAGACACTCAAGGGTAAGATCTTAAATCGATTCTAGTTCTGATACTTTTGGCACCCAAACTTCTTATCAATTCTCAATCAATAAAACTATTTGATTAGCTTTTATTCTTTCACAATGTTAAAAGACCAGTAAAAAGTTTATCTCATTTCGGCAGATAAGGAAGTCACTAAGCTAAAAATTAAATCAAAATTGTAGATTTTTGGGAGTAATTAAAATATATTTGTCTATATGGATATAAAACATGGAAAATGCCTTATTGGCTGACTCAGAAGTTATTAAAATGATCAATGGGTAGTATGGATGTATGGCAATTATAAATAGTAATTGCTGAAAAATTATGAAGACAACCATGTAAAATTGATAATATAGACTAGATGTCTATGAAGATGTGAAAACCATATGCAATGAAGAAGAGAAATATTACTAGTAAAGATAAAGATTGGATAATCTATAGATACTGACAAAAACAAATCAGGAAGATTACTGTAAATATATTAAACCATAGTTTAACAATAAATCATATAGAATTTGTATTGAAATTACTATATTTCAATGCACTATGCATGATATCATCATTCGAAATTGGAAGTAAGATCATGTAATATATTTAATAATTATATAATGATCTTAAGGGTAGAGTCTATAAATAGAATGATGGATATTCTTTCTATTATTTATTAACTTATTTGTATATTTATGCTTTTTTTTTTTTTTTTAAAAAACCTTTTTCAAAGGTGATGCCATAAAGTAGCTTATTCCCAATATTCATCAGCATCATTACTATCATCATTTTTTTTTAAGACTCATAGCATCGGACGGGATGCGAACCCACAACCCGGGCAACTGCCTGCAAGTGCAAGGCAGTCGCGCTGACCTCTCGACCACCAATGCAAGACACTATCATTTTAATGTTAAAAGATCACAGCCCTACACATCATTGAAGGCTATTTTTCCAAAATCTCATCTCTTGCTAAATTCTTCAAATGCCCTTATATTCTCGTCTATTTTCTTAAAAAAACCTATCAATACTTTTTTTACTTTTCTTCTCACTATATACAGGCCCTTTAAACATGTCATTCATAAAGACAAAATAATTAATCAAGAATACTTTTTCTTTGATGGAATGATACAGTGGCAGTTTTTAAACTCTATCTAGGATTAATGCAACTCAGCTCTTATTGCTTCTGGTGTATGAACTTCTTATGAATTATCAAGCAATAAATCATTCAATCATTATTATTAAACAAATAGTTATTATTAGGAAGTTTTATGGTATTTGAGCACTTAAGTAATAGATTGCGCTTTTATACAAGAATTTTAGGTCTCAACTTAGTACTCTAACGCTGTTCTAAATTGCAGACTTATGTACATACTCTTAGAATTTTTTTTCTCTCTTTTTAATGGCTTTAAATAACCTTTTCATTTTTTAAATACCTCTATGCATCTTATCTTTCCAGATTATCTTTTCCCATTCTTTTCAAATATATACATATATTAAAACTTTAGATCCTTTCTTTTCACCTAATTGTCAATGTATAAATTTACATTCAAAACAAAACATTTAACAAACATTCTCTTTTTTTAAATAAAAATTCGATTGGCCATGAACTAATTCACTTTTATTAAATTTTACGTAGCTATGACAATTAACCCTTTAATTTCCGTAAGACTATAATAAAATGATCTATCTATAAACTCAAAATTACAAATTTTACATTTTAATGCGTGATATTATGTTAGAGGCAGTGTGGCTGTTCAAAATTTTATTTTTATATAACCTTTATTGTAATGATAAAATTTATTCTCTATAAAATTTTAACAAAACAAATATAATTTAATATTCTATGTTTTAAACACAATGAAATAGAATTAGTTATAAAATCGACTTGTTCCCACTGCACGCATCTGATGTTTAAATATTAATGATATTAATGTGTTCGAGTGTCTTTCAATTTTATTTGATTGTTTTATTTTCTTTTTGAAATAACAATTGGCATTGAATAATTAAACAATGGGAATGATTATAAAAGATTCATATTTTAACATTCTGTACACTTTTTAAAAGAAAAATAAATCAAAATAAATTATAAGCGATTCACGTCAATGGAAAGCATATATTAATAAAGTAATAATAATTTAATTTATATAAACATTTTAAAAGCTAACGGCATCCGTTGCAAATATGGAATTATTTTAGAAAATTTCATATACATAAATTTGAGTTTGAGTTTAAAGCAGAAATGATTTTATCTCCCTCCCCCCCTCAACTACAATTAAGATAAATAAAGAAAACATATGAAATGATTCCAGTCCAAACCATGATGGTTTATACAAATACTTACATAAGTGTATTTAATCACGATTTAATCTGCTATACTTAATCTCCCTAAAACAGGGTTTTCCAATATTTTTGGTTTCCATACTCCCTTGGCTTTTAGTAAATTATGCGGTACCCCTTATTCATTATAATAACAAGTAAGCAGTTGGAGAGTACACCATGCAGTACAACACATTGCACGCACAAGAGGTGCAGATGTTGTGGAAGTGAGCGCATTTGGCCATTTTACTAATTATCTTGGATCTTAATGGGGCATTTTGAATTATTAGACCCTGCAGTAAGAAAAAAAAGTGTGTGTAACCTCATTATGTCTGTCCAAAAAAAAAAGACTAGGTTGACAACTGCTTCCCTAAAACAATCGTAATTACAATATTTTCAGGCAAATGCATCAATATTAATAAGAATAACTGAATGGCTTTTTTTGCTTGGAGAGTTCTGCATTCCAGATACCCTATTTCTGCACTAAAGCACATAAGGCACCAACATTATTAATAGTTATTTTCTACATTACATTGTTATATTATTATTATCCCAGATCTAGAATTTAAATTTAGTTAAAAGTTAATATATCCCATTTTAAAACTTTATATACACGTGTTATTATCTTAACATATCTTTTTTATACAAGTATTTAAATTTTTTTGATATTTTTGTGTCTGAACCTCATCTAAACATCGCTAGATCCTAATTGATCAACAATGTGGAAATGTAAACCAATTTCTCTCATTATGCACGTGCAAATGATCTTTACTTGTCAGGTGAGATAAAAATATCAAACATCTAAAACTCCATAAGCACTTTTATTAAATTACTCTTAATTTAGGCAGGAATTGGTTTTTAATCATTTGGAAGAAAGATGAATAATAGAAGCACTGCAGATATATTTTCAAGGTCTTTTTCTTTTGTTTTACCTGTCCATCTCTCAGTGGTTGCTGTGATTGATTAAATTGAGATAAGGTTTCCTTTCTTTCCCTAAAAATTGAAAATGCATATATATGAAAAAATATTACTGACTTTGATTAAGATTAAAGTTAATATTTAGGCCAGTAATAATACAATATTCTCTAGTCTAAAAATAATTATTTTTAACATTGAAGTTGGGTAAGAGTTTAGATTCTTGTAGATGAAATCATTATTAAACTAAATAAATAAAAACAATAATGAGGAAGAAAATGTAATAACTTGGGACAACTGAAGGTAATACATAATAGTTTTATAACTTCCACTTTTGGCAGCCATCTTTGCAACTGGTCTTACAAAAAGCGTCCCTTAGCGATTCAATTTCAGGAAGATAAGGACAATTGTCCCTTTACCTTTACGTTTCTTATTCAAGGTAAGTCGGTTTTAATCATTATATATTATGGAAAGTGATAATATAATCGATAACTCGCAAATTAAGGTTAGCCCCGATCTCAGCATTCAATCTAGCAATGCAGTCATCGGTCATAAATTTTATAGCCTTAGATCTAATCTAAATTCATCCAAAATAACTTCTACAACAAATAAAAACCCACAAACCAATATTTCAAAAGAAAACAGCATCACAAATATCAACAAAAGTTTAGAAAATAATCAACTTACCCCTAATATAAGTAATAGCATTAATATCTCATCAAGCGAAACTATTGAAATTCTTAAAATTCAAGCAAAAACCAATCATCACCTCTCCGAAGACTTTACGCACCCTCAGAAGACTCTAATGAGCAATTTCCTTTGCCCAATAATACCCTGGAAATCATATCTGAAAATAATAGACAAAATTACCGACAAGATGATTTCGGCGAATTTTTTAAAGTAAAAACTTTTCCACCAGAGGTCGACAAAACCAGTGCTGTCACATTACAGTTTGTCAACAGTAAATTTAAAAATCAAAAAGAAGAAATAAATTTTAAAACCGATAAATCACATTCCAGAACAAACAAAGATTATAGCGCAGAACAATCCATTGCTACTTCAGCCAACTTACAATCTAATCCAATTTCTTCAATACCAATATTGAAAAATTCCTCTACGTACGCAAATATCGTAAGGTCTAAAAATTCTGAGAGCATCTCCGAAAATATTAAGGCCGATAATTTCAATGAACTATATTTGAATATCTCAGAACTAGACATAGAACAAGAATCAAACACTTTGGAAAATGTCTCATTTAATATAAACAAACTTAATGACGACATGTTCCTAAAAATAAATAATGAGTTCAACAAAACGATTCCTAATAGCCTATATAAATTGTTTGCTAACTACTACAGCGATAAGTCGTTAATCTTAGCCATAACAAATCAACAATGTGCTCTATATAAGTTCCCTCTAGAACAGCTATACAGTCTAATCAATCAAAAACAATTAGGCAGAGGCATTCATATGATTCTTAATCATCCCAATGACCTCTATGTTATCATTGAGTTTAAAACGTGGGCGGACCGTATGAACTTTAAAAATAAATACAGATCTTTAGGAAATTTTATACTATGCTCCATAGATATGAACCGTCCTGTTACACTATCCAGCAGAATCCAAAACTGCCTTGCCCACTTGAAAGAACAAGAACTACAAGACATCCTTATTAATTATGGTTCAGTTAGCAAATTTAAACACCTATTAAACCCTCACTGCGAAGATCAAATCCTGTCCAATACAGTTATCTTCACACTTACATTGAAGAAAAACATTATACCCACTGACATACCCACTATTATTACTGCAAGAGGCTCTCCTATGGTTTTGACTTTCAGGGGAGTACATCCACAATGTTTCTTCTGCCTTCAAAGAACACCCCTCATTAAAGATTGTGCAGCAAGAATATGTACACACTGTGGTATTAAAAAGAATAAAGTTCACAGATGTCCTGGTAGACCTACTAACACGGCTTTCACATCCTTAAATAAACAATCACCACATGGGCCTAATTCAATCAGCTACCTCACAAACCCAGACAACCTGATTCAAATAAATCCTCCAACAAACCCTTTCACATCCCCTATCTTTCAAAATGAAAATATTCAAGAAAGAACAAACGACAACCTCTACACTAATAGTAGTGAATCAGAGATCCAAGCAATTACATATACTGCGCCTAAACCAATCACTCAAACCGATAAGACTAAAGATCTTACATATGATACATATTATACTAATCCCCGAGAAACAATACTAGGCCAAACTCTTGATACAAAAGAAGGCAATATGACCAAACCAAGGCAATATGACCAAACCACCTGACGAGAGCAAGGAAAATACAAGCGATGAAGAAAATACACTCAAAAAATTTCAAAACAATCCATCCATAACAACTCCCACCCAGTCTAAAACCATTGATACATCCTCATGTGGGTCAGTTAAGTCCAGTAAACCTAAACAAAGTGATCCACAAACTGTCCTCAATTCTTCAACTCCTGCAATAATTAACCATCCAGATGAAAAGACTTGTCAAACACACAACCCGAAAGTCAGCATAGTTAATGTTTCCCAACAGTTACAGCAAACCGAAAATGACTCAGGTCTAAAATTTAAAACAAATTCCTATAACAATAAAAAAACACTTTTATCAAAAGAACAGGAAAATGAAAAAAACACTATTAAACTTAAAAACCCTCAAAAAACCGACACAACAAATACCCAAAATACAAATAAGAAAATTAAAAGAAAATCAATTCGTTCAGATAAATCAAGCTCTGATGATGATAGCGCCCATCTGATACATTACTCACCTCCACCCTCCAACAAACAAATTTCAGATATATCAAGCACAAAGCCTTGCAAATCCATAGAAAAAAAGAGGAAAATGATGGATCCTACAACCATTGATACCATTGATCCTTCTGATGAATCTCAGACAGATTACACTACTTCATCAGACACCAAAGACTTCATGGATGCGTTTTCTCAACCAGCAACTATATCACCAATCCATCCACAAATTCAATCACAAGACTCTGATTGCCAAACAACATCAGACCTCATTAACATGGAGATGTCCCACATTGACTTGGTACACTTTGCTGAGGACGGTTTGGATTAATCTATCATGTTCTGCAAAATTGCTGGCATTAACATTCGCGGCATCAACTCAATTGATAGAGTTCTAGCTATTAAAAACTGGCTCTCGCTCTGCTCCCCTCAGATACTTTTTATGGGTGAAACTAAATATCACCATAAGACCGATCATAAAATACTATCTCTTCTCTCAACTCTCAGAATTACTAGATTTTCCATAGGCCATTCTGCTTCAGGTGGAGTCGGTATTCTGCTCAGCAAGTCAACACCACCAAACAGTTTTAACATTCTATTCCTAGATGCCAATATTATTATCATAGAAATAGACTATTGGGGTTATCTGATCATCATAGCTTATATATATACAGCCAAAGACACCTCTCAATATCTAAAAATAATCCACATCCTAAATGCCATCAATGTTAACAGAGCCTCCCCTACTATTCTTCTGGGAGACTTTAACACCACATACAATGACTTCAACAAGAGATTTTTGCATCTAATAAATCACAGATTAATGTGTGGAGAGGGCTTCTTCTCTCCCGAAGCCTACTCTTTCTATACTAAAACTAAAAAGTCCCTGATTGATTTGGTTTACTACACCCCAGACCTCCATTTCAACCTTGATGCAGCCTTGGCCCCTGTTGCTTTCACTGATCATATGGCTCTAATCTTACAACTTACACCTATTTCAATCCCTGCACCTATTGATGGACCTGGTAAAACCATGTGCATGATCACCCAATCAAATATGACCGAAGTGATAGTATCTGAGGCATACATCCTTTTCCAGAAAATAAACATCCTTTCCCTTCCTGCAGAGGAGGGCTGATTTTCCTTCATCAGAATACTACAATCCATATTAAATCACCACGCCAGGAAAATCAAAGGACCTAATGGCCTTCTAAATGATCTAACAGACATTAATATGGCCTTCTAAATGATCTAACATACATTAATATACAACTTCAAGCTTTACAGCAAAATTTCACAAATACAGAAAAAATCATCTTCCTTAAAAATCTCTACAAAATCAAGCAAAAGTCCCTTGCAGAATATATATCCATCAGAAGAGCCAAATGTTTCTTAGTACAACAACACTGCTGGATGAGAGACTACCTTAGTTGGGCACTGGGGTACAATAGAAAACAAATCACTCCCTTATCCATTAATTCTAATGGAACCAATCTCATTGGCTTTCCAATGATGCAGCACATCAGCAAACAATTCTGCCAATTAATGCAAAAAGATGGAGCTCCTCCTATAAACATCTGGTTGGATGCTGGTGACCCCGGCAAACATGGCATCACAGAAATCCAAATCAAAAAGAAGATAACATCTCTCCCTGACAGCGTTCATCCTGGCCTTCATGGCATCCCAAATTTCCTTCTCAAACACCTCAGTCAATTCACTGTGCCAATTATTAAAAAAATGATTGATCACCTAGCCTCCGGCAACAGAAACATAGCAGATCTTTACCCAGTGGCACTCGTGCCTTTTATTAAAAAAGCAAAACCACTAAATGACATTAACAATATCCGGCCAATTTCCATGATCCCATTGCTTATCAAGATAATTGAGTCAGTCATTAAAGATCAAATCCAAACTCAAATCATTAGCCATATCTCATCAAACCAATACGGAAAAAAGGGATCATCAACCTCGCATGCTATGTCCAATGTAACTGCACTATTCAATTACATCAGAGGACATCGTAAATCAAAACCTATTGCTGTCCAGCTAGATGTTGCGGCAGCATTTGATTCAGTCCAGATAAATATCCTCCTGGATATTCTGTCAGAATGCGACATTCCAGCTGGGATTGTTCAGATGATCAGCAATCTGCTCAACAACAGAGAGATTTTTCTCTCTCTTGATGGCAAGATCACACCAGGCTTCAAGCCATACAAGACAATCCCTCAAGGATCTTCACTCAGTGCCCTTTTCTTCACAGCATACATCAACCCTCTTCTGATGGATATAGAGAAAAACCTCCCTGGAATTTTCCTTCCCTCTCTCAATAAAAACTTCAATGTATTTGCATATATAGATGACAGCATGGTTGTTCTTCCCACCATTAAATACCTTCCCCATCTCATGAACATCTTAAACAGAAATACAGTGAAACTTGGCCTACAAATAAACTTTAACAAATCTTTCCATCTGGAAGATTATGTCTGGTAAACAAATTAACTCTCCCTTTTCTGCAAAACCCCAAAGATACCTAGGTTTCCCAATCTTCAAAACACCAACTGCAATGGCAAGAGAGATTCAAGATGCAATCCTCCATTCAACTGAAGCCATCACCACCTCACTCTCTAGAGTATACCTTTCATTATATGGAAAGGTTGGCTTCCTCAACATGATCATAATGCCAAAAATCTCATATTACCTTCCATTCGTAAAAATGTCTAAACAGTTTCAATATAAAATCAACTGATTATGTACCAAACTTCTTTGGAGAGGAAGGACAGTTGCTATTAGCTTGCGAGGCATCCAATGACCATGCAGGTTCAATGGACTGTCATTCCACTCAATACAAGAAATAATTTTACAGAAAACCCACAACACTCTACATAATCTGATCCTCTCCTGTGGATACTCCAACATTATTAAAAAAATTACACCAACAGATCATCCTCCGCCCTCTGCCAGTTCATGGATAGCCTCCCTAATAGACCACATACAACTTTATAACCCAATAATGCCCTTTAACCTTAACAAAAAAATCACCTTATGGAAGCATACAATATAATCAACTATAATCAACAACCCATAAAAACCAGCCTAAAAGTAACCAACCAAAGACTCATTTCACACTTTAAAAGATGGAGTCTGGAACCCAAATTCCTTGACTTCATCATTAAAATAAATCTTAATGCGCTTCCCACGAATTGGTTCCTTTATCACCGAAGAGGTTTTACCAGCATTGACACTATATGTGGTCTGTGTGCTCGTGAAGATGAAACCATAGACCATATTATACACCAGTGCCCAAGACTTAAAACACTGAAAGATATAATTATAATCAATTCCAACATAAGACCTGATATGATTTTTCTCACTTGTAAATGCCATTCATAATGAGTTTTTTTCAATAATAAGGCTTTCTACCTTTGTCCTTTATTCCATATGGATAGTGAGATGCAAAACTCTCATGGAATTACCCCCACCACAAATCATACCATTGTTTTATCAAACCTCAAAAAAATCAAGAAACGTGACCAGCTCCTGGCCTCAAGTAAAGTCTTTGATGACACCTGGTCTTTAACTGCTCTTTCCTTTTCCTGATTATCAACTCCCACCTACCCAGCATTATAGAATAGGAAATTCTAAAAGAAAATATTCATGTTTATATAAAAAATGCTTATTCCATTAATCAAGTCCTTAGAATCTCATCACTATACCTAACCACATAAGAATATAACAATTGTACTCTCATAACAAAATCTAGCCAGATAACAAATAGAACATTATAAAATCATATTATTGTACAATTTATTCATTTATCTATCCTTTATTAGTATGTAATCACTATTTATTGTTAATAAAATTTTTGTTGAAATACATAATAGTTTAGCAGAAATGTGCCTTGAGATCATTTATCTTTTTTTTTCATTCGTTTATTTAAAATGTAATAATTTTAAATCATTTTCAAATAAAGTTTATTGAACTTACAAATATTGAGTAGTTTTCAACATGCATGTATACAGGGTCAATCAATATTAGGGGCTTCAACTTGGCAACCCAATATGTTAAGAATATAGAAGGAAAAGCAACGTCATGGCTCATAGAACAGCCTTAATTTTACAGTTAAATTTTAACAGAAAAAAGTATAACATTTCAATTGCTGATTGCCATTTTGCCACAGAATAATGTTCCTATATCATGATTCAATGAATTAAAATAAAGCTTAAAGAAAAAAAAAAAACTAACCACACTCCACACTTTAAAATTAAAAAAAAAAAAAATTAATGTAATATATATTTTAAAATTTATTTTCAAGCACTTTATGTTCAATTATTACATTTTTTTTATTTTTGTCATTTTTAACCAATAAGAACAAATTTATTTTTCAGTGCTATTAATTTTTTTAAAAATCATATATTTTTATTCTACATAAATGTAGTTAAAAAAATACTATTTACATATGATTGCTGTACTTTAATAGTATATATAAGTAATTAAATCTTTTTTTTCTTTTGGTGATCTACATTTGCAGTAAAACTGGCTGTTATCTTGAGTTATTTACAAAAATTTTTTTGAGATTATTGATTTAAAATTTATAAAATGTATAGTATTTTAAAATTACACTTAGCAACCCTTGATCTATGCAAAGTTGATTATTAATTGCAAAGTATACACCCCCCCCCCCAAATATCTTACAATTATGTTATATTTTTGCTGCAGGTAAAATACCATTAATAAGAATAGACCTGCAACACAGAATATGTATTAGACTTGGTGTGCTCTTTCACATTCACATCAATCTAATTTTATTTCCTTTGCTTCCAAAATCCATTTACATTGAAATAGTCCATTTAAAAAAGTTATTAGATGAAGAGATATGGAAAAATCATGATAAAATTTAGATCTTCCCTATAAAGCGATTTGATTGAGGTAAAAATAACTTAATATGGAGGTAATATTTTATTATTCTTCATATTGATTTCATTCTTGTCAGAACAGAAATTTTTGTTTATTATTAACATAATTAACTTAGTAGTATTTGTTTATTATTCTTTGTGTAAATGATTAACATCCTTGGGTGAAAGATCTTTTATTTCATAAGAATGACTACACATGGAAGGGGGTTCTTATAAAATTGGAATTCTTATACAAGGATTGAATAATATAAAATCTTCATTTATACATACAATGTCATATTAAATATAGCTAATTAGTAGTATTATAATTTTTTTATCGAATTTATAAAATTTTATTTCTTGTTTTATGATTTATTAAAATTTGGCCATGTTATGATACATATCCAATATGGGGATATGGAAAGGTATTATTTTAATTTGATATTATAAAATAGTAGAAATGTATGTAAAGCACTTATTATAATATTTTTTATTTGTTATTTGAAATAATTTAAAATTATCTGTTAATAAATATGTTAAAGTTTGTTTAATTTCAAGGAGGTCTCTGATTTATTTTAATTATTTATTTATTTTCCGAAATAAATAAGATATGAATACACATACCCATATACGCATATCATACTAATTTAATATCTTGATGATTTGGTTGAAATTAATTTTAAAATCAATTAAATCATATTAAATACTATTACTAATGTAGAGTATTGATGGAAACATATGAAGAGAGTTAAATGTAAAAACTATCCTGAGTTCGAATAGTGAAAATAATGGAACCATCTACAAAAGTGAAGATTGAATGAATTAATATAAATTGCATCTGTATTGAACATGCAATTTTAAATTATCTTGTTTGAAATGGATTCAATCTCGGATTAAAGTTAAATCATTTCATTCATAACATCCTATATGAAGACCCTAAATCTGATTATATTTAGGTGCAACCACCTTGATTCCTTTAGGGGATCCAGACTGTTGCAATAGAGACAAAAGAGTAAATTTCACTATTTTTGCATATTTTAAATATTTATTAATATAACATAAGAAACAATCAAACTTTTATATTACATGCATATTTAGATGCGTCAAATAGAATATATTTTCATCAAATCACTTCTAGATTATACATCTACCAACAACACTAGAATAATGTGTTTAAGTTGTGAGTATGAAAATGCAGCCTCAATTCAAAGAGTGTAGCAACATGATACTTAGAGAAGTACTTTATGGTCTTATTTTAATATTACACATCTTAGCAAATGTTTTTTGCACATATATAATGCATATGCATCATCGTCATCATTTTCAATCATTATCGATCTACTGCAGAATGAAAGTCTTTCCAAGTTTAATCCATTTTCTTCAATCTCTAGCCTCTCTTTTTTCACACCACCTCTGCACACTTCCTTATTTCATCTATCCATCTCACATGTGGTCTTTTTATAGGTGTTTTACAGTCTTTTGTAATCCAGTTAAGATGTGAATATTCATCTATTATCATCTCTTCTACCAATATATCCAACCCAACTCCACTTCAGTTTTTTAATTTTTTCAGTGATATCAGTATCAGCTGTTTATTATATCATCCATATGCATATGTCCCTTTAAATTTCTGTAAATGGGTAAAACAGTAAATAAAAGGGCTTGAATAGTATCAGTGGTGATTTGCCAACATTTTCTACTTATTCGTTTTAATGCATAACTCGGTTAAATTATGAAATATTAGAAACGAATGTATAGCTGCGCATTTTAAATTTTTAAAAGGTATGTTGCCAAGCGTTGTTAGCCGAGAGGTCATCGCAGCTGCCTTGCAAGCAAGTAGTTGGTTGCAGACGTTTGTGGGCTCGCCTCCCGGCCGATGCTATGAGATATGAAAAAAGAAAAAAAAAAGTAAGTTGGCCAAGCGTTATACCCGATAAGACAGATCGTCATCCTTTTAACAATCTAGAATCTTTTTTAAAAACTATATTATAAACTTTTAATAACCTCTCGATGTTTAAAGTGACATTAATAAAAAATGAAACTTTTTACTTAGTAAGGTTCTATAGTTTGAGAAATAGAGAAAACGCGATGCTGCATTGACATAATTATCTTCAATGTAAATTAAACTTGTTAACTTGCAAGTAACAATTAAGCCTCGTCCTATAAATCTCCATTTTTGACAGCTGCAATACATCAGATATTGTCTTATAATCATTTCTTTTTTTTAAAAAAAATCAGCGCTTTTATAAGATCAATTACCGGAACTGAAAGTAAGTCCAATTTTTTTGACGTAATCAAGTTTTGATAATTTTTATAAATTATGATTTTTTTAATAACTAAAAGCATCGATAATTTAAATTAAAATTTTATAAATGCCATCAATCACGTATAGAGCTAATTTATGATTACATAGATTCGCCTGAGTGATGATGGGTTAAAAAAGGAATTATTAATGTAATGGGGAGATGATAGAAAGATAGCTAGTATTGTTATAAATAATAAATGGTAAGGCGGATTAAAATGATAAAGGTTAATGACACAGGTATGCGTTTAAATAATGCATATTAACGCACTAGACATAAGCCACTCCTATACTTTAGATAGATAACACGATGATTAAATATTCCATTTACAATATTTATACGAAATAATGTTATAAATCTATATTACGGTCAATTATACAAACACATTCATTGCAGAACTAAGGTTTTAATATTTGCCGAAGGTATGTGATGATGGTGTATTAGATGTGATAATATGTTGAACTATTTCGATAATCTATCATTAAATAATTAGTAATAACATACAAATAGACGACACAGGTTAGTAATTACACAACGTTTTGAGTAGTAATATTCTCCATTCTTCTTCAAGTACAATATTAGCACAGGAGTCGAATTTACATCTTTCGATTCTGGAATATAGAATTTTAAGGCACCACTCTAACCAGCTGAGCTGTGTTGTCTATTTGCATGTTTAGAAGTTTAAAATAAAATTTAAAATTTTCTATACATTCAATATTTAATGCTAGATGAAAATAGGCAAAACTCTCCATACAGTAGTGCCACTCACTGCAAGCCAGAGTAATCAATGGATGCCAGAAGGCTTGTGCATAAAATCCTTATCTAGTGTCTACTCATCCAATATTCCCAGACTAGTTTCTAGCTTATGGCTTTTGTCAGTGAGGAGCCTTGGATCTGAGAGCACCGCACCTAGATGATCATGTGATGTTTAATGATAGATGATGGAAATAGTTCAACATATCATATCTAAGGTTTCAATGACTATATTAATCATTTTTCTGTCTACATTACAGCCTAATTATTGTTTATCCCCATTCCTTTAAAATTCATATAAATAAAGATACCAATACTCATCGTTGGCCCAGGTCACTATCTCTCATATATATCTCTATTATATGAAGAGTATTTATCTAGTAAATTGTTACATTTTTATTTACCATTGTCAAACTAACTCCACTCATAACTTTGACAAACATCCATCTTAGTTAAATACAATAATGATTATTACTAAACTAGACATTATCTCTAGCACAGATATAAACTTTAAACCTCAGTTAAAGATTAATATATCTGATTTTTTTAATTTTAAACATACATACACATGGAGTCTTCTACAATTATGATGTCATAACATTTATTTTGACATATAAACTATACTATAAAATGGGCATTGATGTAAGACATTTTGTTATAAACAAAGCATTAATAATCATTGCAAAGCAAGAGAAAACATTATTGGAAATGTTTTATAATGAAAATAAGTGGTCGACTGTGATATTATCATCATCTTTATTTTCAACCATGATTAAACCATTGCAGATTGAAAACTTCATGTTTAGTTCAGTGTTTCTAATCTATTAGCTTTTATTCTCCACATTACACTGGCAAATATTCTTATCTATTTATCTTAGATGCAACATTTTCAAAGGTTTTTTAAATTTTTTTGGGATCCAGTTTAAAATTTTAATTGTCTTTTATCAGTGATATCAATTATACAATTTGTTTCTCAACCAAAAAATTTTGCTTTTCCTCTGTCATTATGCTTTACAGTGCAGTTTATAGTCTCTGTATTTCTATTAAATTTCAATTCTCTGATCTATAAGAGATGTTAAAACTCATTTATTCAAAATCTTAGTTTTCAAGCACTCAGGAATATATATATATATATAAATAAGGAGATTTATTTAAATTTCTTTCTATCATAATTTCAGTCTCTGTTGTCAAGTTGCAATCTTTAGTGTCTATATAAATGTACTGGACTATAAATCAAGTTGGGATAAAAGGAGGTTGCCTTGACAACTGTTTGAAATTGTTGATTGTATTGATATTGAGATTGTCTAAGTGGTGACTGATAGGGAGATCAGTCACCACTTAGGCAAATTCAATATCAATACAATCAACATATTCAAACTGTTGTCAAGGTAACCTTCTTTTAACAATAAAGGTGGAATCAATAATTTCAATAATTATCAATAATTTCAATCTTTGTGGTCAATTTGCAATCTTTAGTGTATATATAAGTATATTAATAAAGGAGGGATTCCATCCTTATTGTTAAATAATATTTATTTTTACAAAGTGCAGACGGTATTGAAATTAAACTGAGAGAGTGCAAACCTCTCAAGCGCTTAGCCAATCAGATCGGAAATACTGAGACAGAGAATTTAACAAGAAAAGAATGGTTCCACTCTCATCTTTACTTGTCTTTCTATATATCCAAGCCAGTCCAAAGTACTTAGATCTGAAAGCATGAATCTTAAATATCTTCACACTCAACTGAGTTGAGTGGATATTTAAGATTCACGCTTTCAGATCTAAGTACTTTGGACTGGCTTGGATATATAGAAAGACAAGTAAAGATGAGAGTGGAACCACTCTTTTCTTGTTAAATTCTCTGTCTCAGTATTTCCAATCTGATTGGCTAAGTGCTTTATTGTTAAAAGGAAGTTGCCTTGGCAACTGTTTGAATTTGTTGTTTGTTATTGATATTAGAATTGTTTAATTGTTATTGATATTAGAATTGTTTAAGTGTTGACTGGTTTTTAATGATTATTTATAAACCCATTTAATCTTGAGCATTATTACACTTTATATATATATTCAAAACCATTAGAAACCAGTGGACATTTAGACAATCCCACTATAGATGACAATCAACAATCACAAACTGTTATATATATATATATATATATATAGTTATTTTTATAAAAATCCCTTCATCCAAGTTTAATTCTGTAACTACATATATCTATTACTTTTTCTTCTGTAACAATAATTCAGTTACAATACACTTATAGTTGTTAACTACTAATTAATTACTAGTAATATTATTTTCTTTTTTTATTATTAATTATTGATAGCAAAATGACTATATGTTTCATGCTTTAAAATAAATGATAAGTTTTTAAGTTACTTATATAAAGTTGCAACTCGTTGATATTTTAAAGACGATGTTATTGAAATCCAGAGCAGCTTTTATAATGGTCGTTTACTGTTGCAATCAGTTATACAGAACTTGGTTCTTTTGTATTATTCTATAATTAAGTTGTAACACAAATTTATAACATTTATTTTATGCATGAAGCATTAATGATATAGTGGTCTAACTCATATGATAACTATATTTATGCATTACCAAAGTTGAATATTATTTATTAAAAAAATTAAAAGTTAAGTTTTAAAATAAAAGTAAAATTTCTGCTTGCTTTGCTGTGATTCGCGAATGCATTGGTTGTTTAAAATGCACTGTATGAGTTTTATAACATACTTCAAGCTTTGATATAAATCACACAGTACTGTGACATTTTGCAGCCATAATTAGGTTGGGGAAATATGAATCTTAATGCATCAGATAAAATGGCAATTTATTGTTGAAACTAAGATACTACAAGGCCCAAGCACCTTTTATCATTCCATAACTCATTTGTAAAAGATTTATAATACTTATATGTGGACACACCTGTTCCATTTCAAATTTAAATTATTTTTTTAATGCATTGTAAAACTTATATGTTTATACACATATACATTCATATAGAAGAACTAGGTTGTAAAGTGATATACCCATTACTAGAGTCTGACTTATGATCACATTAATAATTTTTTAGATTCCAATTAAAGCTTAGAATTTTTTCCATGTAGGCAGCACATAGAAATCTAATTAGCATTAAGTATTGATCAATCTACTTATATAGAAATAAAACTGAGATAGAAAACAATTCAGCAATTGATAGTCCTAGTAAATAATGCTTATCTCATATTTTTTTATGAGAAATGGTCAGAGAAAACTTTTTTTTTACTGCAATGGCTATTTAAAGATTCTGTTATCTTTCTGTACAGATAGCGTTAGTATAATAAAATGATTTTGTGGATATATTTCATATGTTATATTGCCTGTACAATCATAAAATCTTTATACAAAGAAGTAAAGCATTCAAACTACAAAGTTCTCTGTTCTATTTTGTCTAAAAAATATTTATTACAACTGTCATGTTCATTATTATTTTTATACACCAATGATGTGATAAAATTGAGAGAAATGTAGTACGCTTGATATATTCTGCCACAAAAAGAAATTATTGAGAATCAGATCTAGGAAAATAGTAATATTTTCTAATGAGTGACTTCTGTATACATATATGAATATTTGGAAGGTTGAAAGTTCACTGCTGATGCATTTCATGATAAAAATATTTTGGTATACCCTCCTATTACAAGATAAAGCTTACTAAACTTGTTATCTATTGGCTGTGATAAGCTTCATAAATATATTTGCACAACATTGCACTGAAGCTGAATTAATTGCATTCTTTTTTAATATAATCATATAAATCTTATCCAAAAATTGTCATTATCATTAACAGCTACCTGGTGGTGAATTACACATTTTTTTATTATAAATTTTATTAAAAACTCTTTCAAGCAATTTACATAAGTGAAACTGTCAGCCATCATTATCATCGATTTCAACAATTATTCATCACTGCAGGAATAAAATCTCTACAATTTCAATCCAGCATTTTTGATTCATAGTTTCTTTTTTTCACATGAGAACAACAAACTTTCTTATTTCATCCAACCATACCCCATGTGGTTTTTTTCTAGGTCTTTTAAAAAATATCTTGGAAGCTTGCTTCAACTGTTTATCTAGGATCACGTCTTGTAGAAATAAGTCCAGTCTAACTTTACTTCAGATTATCAATTTTTTGAATGATGTGTTTGTTCTCTCACCAATGAACTGCACTTTAGAATTCCTAACATATATTTCTTTGTACTCTTTCAATCTTCTGCAGTTGCCCTATTGCTCTTCTGTTAAGTATCAAGTCACAGAACCACAAATAAAAATGGGTAAAACATCTCTTAAAAACTGGCCTTTTCAAGCACATAGGCATATTTTTTTTCTAAATATTGTTATTTCTATCAAAAACACTCCATCCATATTTTAATTCTATACTTAAATTTTATTTATTGCTTCCATCTACATTATTAATCTGATACATAAATAAGCATTTATTTTATAACGTCTTGCGTGCGATTATAATTACGATAGAATGACAGCCTGTTAAGCTATAACATTCTCACAGCGTCTGCGCAATTAGCTTAACAGGCTGTCATTCTATCGTAATTATTAATCTGAATAAAATCGTTGTAATTCATGATTATCAATCTTTCAAAATATCACATGTTCACCATTTCCTATGCTTACATGTGCTGTTAGTAAAAGTAGCAAACTCTCCATATAGTAATGCCACAAACTATCCTGCATTCATTAATTACAAAAACTTACACTTGATGGCACTATTGTATGAAGGGTTTGATAATTTCTTTATAATAGAAATGATTAGTAATGTGATAGAAAATAGAAATAAAAGTAGAAACGATTGTGAAAGATGTGGATGGAGGGTGAATGATAAGAGTAAGTTAGAAGAGTATAAAATAAAAGTTGAAGAAACCATGGAAGAGTTGGTTGGGTATGAATATAAGGACTGGTGTGGTGCAATAGAGAAAGTGGCAAATAGGGTTTTAGGTGAGAATGAAGAAGAATAAAAGTAACAAAAAATGATAGTAAAAGTGTAAAAGAGACGGAAAAAGCATGGAGAATATAAGTGTGCTATTAAGAACAAAGAAAATGATGTTAATGTTGAATGGGAAAAGAAATTAGAAAACAAAGAAGTTGGCTAAAATAGATAATTTATATAGAGAGAATGAAATTGAATAGTAAATTGTTGGAGGATATTAATAATAGTGGAAGAGATCGAGGGTAAAATTTTTTGAAAATACATTAAAAGTAATATAGGGGGGGAGAGAGATAGTATTACTAGATGATGAGGGAGTAGAGAGTAGCTCTAGAGAAGAATTAGAGATAATATTAACTAAGTACTTAATGGGTATAGAAAAGATGTTAGATGTGAAGGACAGGATGATGGCAAACATGAAAGCATGTTTACAGAAAATGAACTGAATGAGGCAATATTCATAAATTGAAAAGTGGAAAGGCAAAAGGTTTGATGGATGGGCAGCAAAGATGATAATGAATTTAGGGCAAAAGTAAAATAATTATCATGTTTTAATAAGATGGCAGAGAAGATAGTTTTTCTGGGTAGTTGGAGTAATACAAGAATAGGGCTACTATTTAAATGAAAGGGTAAGGATCATAAAAAGTTAAACAGTTATAGACCGATAGCAGTAACATCAGTTTTATATAAAATTTTCTCATATATGGTGGCTGGAAGAGTTGCAAGATGGATGGAAGAAAATAATATATTGGGAGAAGTGCAAGGTTTTTAATCAGATAGGCTAATCGAAAAGTTTATTTGTAATTACCCAACTTATGGATATGAGTGGGTATACAAGTAGACAGTTATATATGGTTTTTATAGATATAGAGAAGGCACATGATAGAATAAATAGAAATAGATTATGGGTAAGTTTAGTAAATTTGGGAATGGATGGAGCTTTAGTAAATATTAAGAAATTATATGAAAATAATTACTACTCATATCAATTAGGGAATATAGAATCAGTTAAAGTTAAAAATGTGGGGGGGATTAAGGCAAGGATGTCCTATGTCACCTATTTTGTTTTTGTTGTATTTGAGAGAAATAGAGAGAGCAATAGAAAGATTAGGAAGAGGAATAGAGATACCATTAATAGGTGGTAAGGAAATATATACATTATCTGGTCTTTTATTTGCAGATGATGCTTTTTTGTGTGCAGAAAGGAAGATATGGAAGTTATGCTGAGGACATGCACAAGAGTGGATAAAGAGATGGGGATTAAGTTTAGTGAAGAAAAATCAAAAGTAATGATCCATTAATACTGGGGAAAGAAAAGATAAAAGAATTTTTATTGGGGGATGTAAAGTTAAGTGTGGTGAATAGATATAACTACTTGGGAATCGTCTTAAGTAATCAGAGAAATTGCTTGGATGAATGGGAGAATGAATTGATAAATGAAGCAAAGAAAAGAAAGGAATTGATAAAGAAATTAAGTGTTTTCATATAATAAATATGATGTAGCTAGAATTGTATGGAAGGGAGTGGCAGTAGCAGGGTTAACATATGGTAACGATACATTATGTGTTAGTAAAGGGGTATTAGATTACTTGGAAAAAGTACAAAGAGAAGTAGAAAGACATGCATTAGATGCAGATGTGTGGATGGTAAAGAAGGCAATTAAAGGAGAAATGGGATAGTCAAGTTTTTATATGAGGGATGCAAAAAGCGAAATGAAAATGTTCAGTAGATTGCAGTTTATGAATAATAAAAGAATAGCCAAAATTGTATTTAATTGGTTATGAATAAAGTGCAGGTAACAAAATGGGTGAGGAAGGTAATGTGATATGCACAAGATTTGGATAAAGAATTTATGTCAATATACTTGTACAAAAGGTGGTACAATTGTGTTAGGAGAATTGTTGAGTGTTATAGTGGTAAGGAATGGGATAGTAGAATAGATGCATTAATAAAGAATAGGGAGTTCAAGAACTAGTATGGAGAGTAAAAAGAGTTTAAATATATATAGAAGTAAATGGAATATTAGGTGTGAGTTAATTTATGATAGTAGCAAGGAAAGGAGTTTACTGTTTAAGGCTTGATTGAGATCTTTAGTAACAGGGGATTATACACGTAAATGGAAAAACTTGGATGATTTAGTCTGCAAGTTGTGTAAGAAAGGCATAGAAAATATTAGGCATATGTTAATTGAATGTAAATGCTTGAAAGCAGAAAGGATACAAATAATAAAGTTGTGGAAGAATATAGAAAAAGTGATTATACAGAAAGTGGATTATTGATTTTTATGCTGGGTTTGGGCAAAGATAAGAGGGAGTTAGATATAAAGGTCATCGAGTTGACAAAGATTACGTTGTGGAAATGGGATGGAGCAGGATATGAAAAAACTTAGGGTAGGGAATGGAAAGGGAAGGTATAATGGCTAACAGGTTTCTCTGGGCATTGTTGCTGAGAGATTCCTGATTTCGTATAAGGAGAAGTCACAGTGCATCGCATCACATCACATCACATACTCTTATTATTAATCTTTATTATTTCTTCTGAAAAACCACCAGTCATTTAATATTTATTTTTAATTCTATTTGTTTTCTTTCATCTGATAATACTTCAACACTTCCTGAAATTCTGAAGCATTATTTACAAAAATAACTATAATCTAGGTGACATAAATGTCTATTTACTTTTACTCGCTTAACTTTTTATTTTAATCCATAAAATATTTCTTGGAAAATTGCTGTAAAAAGTTTTGAAAATAAAAATCAATATGTTATATGCCATTATGAATGTTACTCTTTTTAGATTCATTATGTAATTTAAATAAAATCCTTGTTTCTACTTCACCTTCGAGTAGTAAGTTACAAATTGCACTTTACCCAAACAAGTAAAGCTCAATATTAAGAGAATTATAAGGCTGACTGCTTTCAGGAACCTTTAGTTCCCATATTCATAGCTTATCTTAGTGGTGTTGGCTTGAGTTGTGATTTTTAAAGACAGAATAGTAATTTATGCAAATTTATTCAATATCATCATATAGTCCACTTTCTAGAGATGGAAAAACATGATTCCTTCCAGTTTATTGCATTGCCATTATTTGCAATGAAGCACAATTCTTTTATTTTGTGTTTAGTATCATTGCATTCTGTACGCAGAACCTTTGCTCAGTCTTTCACAACTCAAGTCAACACCCCGAAGATAGGTTATGAATATGGCAAATAAAGATTTCTGAAAGCACTCAGCCTTATAATTGTCTTAATATTGAGCTTCACTTGTTTGCGTAAAGCACAATTTATAAATTATGTAATTTAATAAATGCTGTTACATTTTGATTAATATTTAGAATATGAGAATATCCCAGATCTACATCTTGATGGTCCAAAGTTTTAATCACTGTAAAAATGCTTATAGAATCAAATACATTTTATACCAAATCATATTCTTTGATATTTCTATAACTTTTCTCTCTTTATGTAATCCACTCTTCTAAATTGTCTTCTTCTTTTGATAGGTTTGAATCCAATGTTTACTGTAGATTAACTGATAGAAATAGATTTGTGATTTCTAATATCTTCTTTATCACATTTTTAAATTATCAATTTATTACCATATTTTTTTAATCATTTGATATATCTTTATCATTTAAAATAGTTTTTCCAACAATTTTTTTTATTTTTTCACTTGATTCTCTTAAAATACCAATAATAATTTCATTTTTTCCTGAAGTTTTTTCATTTGCCTCACATCTTCACTTAAAAATACTTATCAATTCAGAAGATATTGATTTTTATTAATAAACTAAGAGGTTTAGTAGCACAATTTCAAAGTGTAATTGTAATCAGAAGGTTACACATGCACTGTAGTATTATATTCAATGAACATTGTTTTTGTTGAATGTTAGGAAACTCTCAATCCAAGGCACAAGATAGAGTCTTTGACAAGATAAGAGTGGTCAACTTATCTTTCTACCTAAATTCATTTATATAGGCCAATCTATCTTGGAATAAGGGTGTGAATATATTTTATATTATTCACTTTATCTTTTCAAAGACTCAATCTTGTGCCTTGGATTGAGAATTTCATAATATTCAACAAAAGCAATGTTGATTGTGTAAAGGATTAATCTTTATTAGTGTAAAATTTTTGGGAGAACTGGTCACACAAAATTTTAGTTTCTTATTTTTTTCTTAAGGTGGAAATAATCTCTATTGCCATATCAAGATGTTATTTATGCCTTTGAAACTTTTATTATTTTTTATAGCTTTTCTTTCTAATTCACAATTATGTTTTATTTTGTCATTATTAAGTTTCTTCTTCTACTTTACAGTTTCAGATATGAAATTCTTCTTCATGGATTATGTGATTCCTTTTTCCTTTATATACTGATTTGTTTTGGTTGAAATGTTGTTGCTAATCTGCCTTATTTTTGTATTTTTGTTCAAATTTTTAACAGAATATTAATTTTCTTCTTATAATCTCAATTAAATTTGAAACATATTAAAAATCTGTCAATATTTGAAAATGATTATGCTGCTTCTAATTTAAATTCATTGGAGTGTTTCTGAAAATTAGGAATATCAACTGTTGTCTCTTTAGTTTTGCATTAATATGCACCTTGCACAAATAATTGATTACTTTATGTTTTGAATCGATTAAAAACATTACAATCTTGAAATACATATTTTCTATTAATAAAAATATAATTCTAATCTGCCGTACTTTTCTTTATTTCTGTTTAGAATTTTTCTTAAACAAAAAATAAATAAATCATAATTTCCGATTTTTTTCCTGCAAATTCTATAAATTAGTGTCCTCTCTCAGTTCTAACACCATAAGAAAATTTATCCAAAACACTTTCATCTTTCAATTATTTTTCAATTTTTTTTAATAAAATCTACTATAACATTTTAAAATGTTGTTTGGTATGATCAAAAACATTTTCTATACACTCATGCATATATGAATGTAATATGTGAAATTTACCGTCTATTTTAAATAATAATTAAATTGTCCTCAGCTAGAGTGCAGTTCAATTATTATTTAAAATAGACAGTGAATTTCATGACATATTTATTCAACATTAAAATATTAGTCACTATGTATATAAATTAAAACAGACAAAACTCTTCATACAGTAGTGCCACTTAGTGCAAGCCAGACGAAGGCCACAAGCCAGAAACTAGTCTGGGGATATTGGATGAGTAGGCACTAGATGGGGATTTTATGCACAAGCCTTCTGGCATCCATTGATTACTTTGGCTTGCACTGAGTGGCAATATGTATAGAGAGTTTTGCCTGTTTTAATAACAGTTAAGAGCAAACATAAGAAATAATGATCACATGATGTTTATTGGCTTAAAACCAATCCTGCCTAATAGCATAGTGGTGGTTATGGTTATTAAAGAACCAAAGACACCAAAATGTATAGGTACTGAACTGAATTCAGACCTATATGACTATATAAGATGATCTTGGATTAAAAATATTATAGTGTTTTCAATTTAGTTCTCATAGTTTTGTAGTTAAGTAGAGATAAAAGATGGCTGCTGGAGGGTTGCATTAGATCCTAAGATCTAGGTGCAGTGCTCTCAGATCCAAGGCTCTTCACAGAAAAAGACCACAATCCAGAAACTAGTCTGGGGATATTGGATGAGTAGGCCATAGATAGGGATTTTATGCACAAGCCTTCTGGCATCCATTGATTACTCTGGCTTGCACTAAGTGTCACTACTGTGTGGAGAGTTTGCTATTTTCAATAACAGTTATGAGCAAGCATAAGAAATAGTGATCATATGTATATAAATGTTATATTTCTTCACTCAGTGACAACTTGTTGGTGCATAAATGTGAATTATCTGCATTTGGTAACTTTTATTAATTTGAATAATTACTAATATTACCATACTGTCTGATATACCATCAATTTCCACAATGTTGTTCTTCCACTTTTTATTTATAATAAATTTCACTCCACTCATGCTTTCATTACATGTGTTTTTATAGTAAAGTCCATTTTTTAAATTATTATTTTTTCTATATTTACAAAGTCCAATAATGTTTCATTTAATATTAGACACTTTATTTAATTCCTGTAATTTTTTTTCACATAAGAATGATCTGTTGTTATAAATACCTTAATAAAAAATGATCATCAAATGACAGCTGAAATCCATAATTACAAGATGTTTAACATCCTCCATTTTTAGCCACCAACTGCTGCCTTATTTCTTGACTCTACCATGGAAATAAAAGCTATAATTTAGTTTTGTCTCTAACAATTGTAAATATGTGAAAAAAAGTTATTCACAAACACATTTTCATTCTGCCTTCAAGATAACTCAAATGATACTTAAGTTAAAAAGCTATCTGATAACTGAAATGTGTTTCTTGATCTTAAACTAAGAGGTAAAAACTAAGTATGCTGGTTAATGACTATTATTGAGCAACCCATGTATCATTTGTTTACTATATGAATAGTTAATATTACTAATATCTGCATTGCTAGAGTCTATGGTGTAGACATTAGGAATTAGGCCTTCGTATTTTTTTAAGACCTCAAAGGGAAGTCAAAGCATCTCATTTCATCTACTAACAAACTGCTTCCTTCAGCCATTTTCATAGCAACTTCCGTTAAATTGGAGTAAGGGCTTATTAATTTTAAACTTTTAGTGTTACATAATGAACCTTAATAAGCGCTACTTCTCTCAAACTTTAAAATAAATGATATCAAGAGGATTGTAAGGACTGGAAAATTATCTCTGAAAATGAACACTTGTTATCATCTACTGGCAATTATTTGTTGCTTGGTTAATCCACGTTTTTAGGCAGAGTACTTAATATACTTTAAAGTTGTAATTATAAATTTCATTAAACGCACATTATTATATTAAGTAATATTTACTAAGGCTGTACCTTAGGAATAAGCGTCTGAAAAATTCGAAGGTAGGGACCTCTACAGGTCTTAAACACAAGCTTGTGTTTGGTCCCTACCTTCGAATTTTTCAGACGCTTATTCCTAAGGTACAGCCTTAGTAAATATTACTTAATATACTTATGGAATGCAGTTGTCACGTATTTTTTGATTTTCTTTTATATTTCAATAAAACAATTTAATTGTGCAGTGAAAACAGACTTTTTTCTGATGTCTAGATTAATGTTTATACAGTAAATTATAATACTTGATGCACATTAATTTTTTAATAATCATTGGTTTTGCATACACACACATTGATTAAAGAATGCGGATTATTTCAGTTATATTATTCTACATCAAAAGATTGCTAAAAATATAATTAAAATTTTTCACTCAATTAATTGCTTTAAAACAGAACCCCAATTGTGTGTTCAATTATTAACAATTTTTTTAAAGTTTCCTTTTTTAAAAAAAAAAAGTATATTAAAACAATTTAAGGCAGACACAGCAAGACATGAAAGCATGGTTTGAGTAATTGCTTTTATTACTATTTAAAAATAAAAATAATATTATATTTGTTATAAGAAATTATTTATCCTATATCATCTACCCTAAGAATCATCTACAGGAGTTTATAAAAATTCGACTACTGGAAGTACCAGACCTGGAATCAATCTGAGGGTCTTTTACTTAAGAGTTCAACCCCCTTTCACTGCTCTAAACGACACATGGCTTCATAGGTAATCATTGATCTAATAGTGGGTGATAGTCTAGTATCTACACAAGTTTAAGCCTATTGGTATTTATCATTAGGCACTGGTTTGCACATTTCCCTTCATTAATTATATTTACTTGCTTTACATTATACAAGATATTGATTTAAAGTAAACAACAACGAATGATCTGATCCCAAGCCAACTTCTTTGACCAGTTAGATAAAAGTAGTAGACTGTTAAACATTCAAGTCATTTGTTTAGGTATACAAAAAAGGTTTGCTGGATGAATATGATACATTTAGTACTCCTTCCTGATGAAAGCAAAGGCCAAAAATAGTCAGGATTTGATTGGGAATATTATATTGCACCCATTGATCACTCATTATTACATAGATGATTGTATAGTAGAGTAATATAGAGTAAATTGTGGCTGTTATTACTCATAATCGAATGTACGTTAAGCAATATATATTCAAAAGTTGATGCTGATTTGATAACATCTAGTAATAACAGCCCTAATAATTCAATAAAATTTTATTAGAATATATATATATATATCAATAAAATTTTATTAGAATATATATATATATATATATTAAACACATAACTAGAAGCTTAATTCATTTGTACTGTTTTTTATTTTTGGTTATGTAAAAGATGTGTCCTCCTTTCAATTGAACCTTTAAACATCACATGATCACTGTCATCTCAATTGCTGATTATATTTCTTTGCACAAGATTATAATTAAGGACTTTCGTTTCCCTGAACTTGCCTACAGTCACTTTTTAAAAAAAGATTTACTTAAACATACTCTTACATATTAATATATACAACAAACCCAAAAAGAATAAGTATCATATATGCTGTAAAAAAGGGTGGTGGCTTTATTACTCAGGAGTTCATAAAAAGATTAGACATCAGACCTGCAATTGTTATAATTAATCTTGGTATCTCCCAATCCCAAGTTGGACCCTCTACTATTGTGCTAAACTGTACAGGATAAAAAAGGCTAGTGACTTTATTGCTTGGAAGTTCATTAGAAGTTGTGAGTGCCAGAAATGATCCTGAAACCTTGTAATCAGATGTGCTACGACTGTACCAAAACTGCACAAGAGAAATATGCTACATGTACATCTCAAGGATTAAAATTTGTTTTTAAAATATTATATTTATATAGATAAATTATCGATGAATTCCTTCTTTATCAGTAAAGTGGTTCCTTTTTAGGTGAGAATTAAATTATAAGCTTTTGCTTATTAGCAAACTATTTTAAAAATTAAGATGGCTGATCAATAAATATCTGAATACATTACATCGTGAAATTCTTTGCATTGTAACAATTAGCTTTAAAATTTAAAGAATGTCAAACCTGGTGTCATTTTACTTTAAATATAAAATACTGGAATAAATTGTCAAGAGAATGCCAGTTTATAACAAAGTATAGGATATTACTATTAATTCAAAACCCCTAATTCCAGGATTTTTTTGGATTTGCAAATTTTTTGAATTTCCGGAATAAATTTTCTTTACTCATTATGCACCACATTCTTCTGAAAATATAAACATTATTTCTACTAATCACAGTGTGTGTATGTATTGAGATATTTTTTTGTAAACTTTATAATTTTGGTTTATTAATAACAATATAATATACAGAATATGTATTTATATCAATATACATTTTTTTAAACCACTAAACATCACATGATCACTATTTCTTATGCTTGCACATAACTGTTATTAAAACAGGCAAAACTCTTCATACAGTAGTGCCATACAGTGCAAGCCAGAGTAATCAATGGATGTCAGAAAGCTTGTGCATAAAATCCATATCTAATGCCTACTCATCCAATATCCCCAGACTAGTTTCTAGCTGTGGCTTTTGTCAATGAGGAGCCTTGGATCCTCACTGACAAAAGCTACAAGTGATCTCAGATCTTATGGCATCCATTGATTACTCCGGCTTGCACTGAGTGGCACTACTATATGGAGAGTTTTACCTGTTTTAATATACATTTTTATAAAGCAATAATTAAAACCAAAACAATACTTTATAATTTTGTTCAGGAAATAAAAGTTTTTGAATTAGTATGTTTGTATTAATAGTCCATTAAATTTTCAAAGATGACTAAATGAAAATATGATTTCACTTGAATATTCTATTATTATTTTTACTAAATGTTTTTGCCAATAAACACTTAATGTTTTATATTGTTTTATTCAATATATAAATGGTTGATAGATATTTAATAATAAAAAATAGAATCACAATTGCTATTAGCCAGAGTAAGCTAAAATGTATCTTAAAGCTTAACTAAGAATTAAAATGTGAAAGGTAATATTAAGCTAATTAATTTCGAAAAGTCAAGTTAAATGTCATTTTCAGACTAGGCTCAAAAAAAAATAAATGGGGAAAAAATATTTCTTTTTCTATTTCCATTTATGATTTTTGTTTTTTAATTAATGCGGAAAGTACTAAAATAAACTCCAGCAAGCTACATGTAAACTTTCACGCTGAGTGTTTGATAAATTGAATGCTTATACATGATCCAAGCTAAAATACAAGTGAGTCCATGTTATATTTCTCTTTTTTTTTCCATATGTCATAGCATCGGCCAGGAGGCGAACCCGCAACAACCGTCTGCAACCAACTGCTTGCTTGCAAGGCTGCTCCGCTGACCTCTCCAACGCTTGACATATTTCTCTTTTATTGATGGTTAGTTTACATTTAGCTCGGTGAGTTTTCAATAGCTTTCGCATTAATTACATCTATATTTGAGCTCTCAAAATTTGTATTTACATCTATTAACAGAAAGTTTTTTTTTTTTTTTAGTAATCATTAGAAAATGTTGCTTAAATTAATTTTTTTGAAGAAGTGATAATATGTGGAATGTAAAGTAATACGTTACTATTTAACAACTATTGCAAGAAAAAAAAACAACTCATTTGATTCTGTTTTTGATCGTAAAAGAACTGAGCACGGCAAATTCTTCATGTCCAATCCATATGTTTTTGTTATTGCAGCTGTTTTATTTATTGTTTATTTACATGGTTAACCAACATGGGTGGTCTGCTCACTGGCATGCATGAACCAGTTTAGGGAGTTTATTGGTTTTTATCTCAGCATTTAAAACTATTCGTCTCCCTCATACATGCCCAGTATTTTTTGAACAATATAGCAGCTGGGTTTTTTGAAGGCAGGATGAATGGATGTATGAATGGTGTTTCATTTTTATCTTTACAACTGCAACACAAAACTAAATTATTGTCTTTATTCTTGGAAGGTTAAACAGTTGTCATTCATGGCAAGTGATTGGTGCTTTTTGATTCCAGCTATAGACTTCTATTTAATGATGATTTCCATTTATGTATAATTGTATAAGCTTTTCAAACAAAACTTAGATTACATGAAGTGAAAGAACTGTCTAAGTGAAAAGACGATTTAAAAATTGCCATATCACTTTATTACAGAGGCATAAATATTGGTGTGCAAATGGTTTTCATTATAAATATAAAAAAAATGGAGAACAAAGTTGTGAAAATTGATGGTGGGTCAAATAAAGTGGCAAAAATTATTCAATTTAATGGAAGATAAAAATTCTGATGAAGAAGTAGATAATTTTTATTTAGATGTGCAGAATGCTTTTGATATCATCATCATCATCAACCATTATCAATTCACTGCAGGATGAAGGTCTCTCCAATTTCAATCCATCTTCTCCATTCTTTAGCTTTTTTTCTTCAAGTCACCCCTGCACATTCTCTTATTTCATCTATCCATCTCACATGTGGTCTCCTTCTGGGTCTTTTACAATATCTTGGAATCCAGTTTAAGATTTCAATTGTACATCTATTATCATCTCTTCTACCAAACAATATTTTAAAAATTTCATAAAAGATAATGTTAGAATTGGAGAAGCAATTGAAATATAAAATTACTATGGTTAAATTTGCATATGAGGCAGAAATGAATAAGAGAAAAAATAAATATATGAAATTTAAAAATGAATGAATAAATAAATAAAAATCTATATATTATGTTGTTTGTTTTTTTTTGTTGAGAAAAATCCAAAATGAGAGTGGATATAAAAGAATCTAAATGAAGTTACAGCAGAATTGGATTATATTTTAGCTAAGAGAAAAATATGATTTCAAAATTGTATTGTTTTATAATTAATTCAACACAGAAAGTGATGTAATTCAATTAGTGAAATATAAGATAAGTGTTTAATGCGAAGCTAAAATACAATTTTAATGGTTGATATATCTAATTTTCAGAACCATCCTAATAGAGTTAATCTAGAATTTACAAATCATTTTAAAACATTAAGATTCTAGAATGATATCTCAGAATTAAATGGATTCAAGGAGAAGATAACTGACACTATTTAAAATCAACTTCACCAGGAATTTTTAATTGAGACAAGGCAATGTATTAAGAAAAGAATTGACGTATAGAAAGAAGAAATGAATAATTAGGATTATATAAAATGATATGAAAAATAGTTAATGATAAATATAGTTTCTTAATATAGGAAATACATTGTTTAATCAACAAGAAGAGAATATACATTACTACTAAAAATAAGAAAACCATCATAAATTGTATGGAAGAATAAAGCACAAAAAATAGATTCTACAATTACAACATCTTCTGAAATGCTAAGTATTTTAAATATTAAAAGTGAGGCTTATAATTAAATGTATAAAAAATAGAAAACTTAATAAAATCATTATTGCTAATATTTTTTTTAAAAATCAGTCGAAAAAAACAAAATTTTGACAAATTTATATGCTAAATGTCTAAATAATAAATAGGTGACTGATGATTTGGGAGAATATAATAATGATATTATTTAAGAAATGTGAAAAAATTGGGAGAATATAATAATGATATTATTTAAGAAATGTGAAAAGAAAAAGTAAACCAACAAATTTATAATTCATCTGTCAGTTTTATATAAACGTTTTATGAAGATTATTACAATTCGTGCATGGAAAACATTAGATTCAAGATAACTAAGTTAGATTTAGAAAAGTGGGTTTAACACAGAGGATCACATTTAAGAATTAAAAGAAATTATAGGAACGATGCTTTATGCAAAAAAATAAAAAATTCTGGTTTCTATGAGGATCAGCACATGATAAAAACTTAATATAGTAAACTTATTTTAACACTATAAGTAAATATTGTGATGTTTGGTGGTTTAACACTAAAAGTTCATATGAGAAGTGTATAGGCAATACTAGAAGACAATAATGGATGCAAAATATACTTTAAACAGCACAAGAATCTTTTCTTCAGCTGTTATATTTTATCCTGCCTCAAATTGAACCAATAAATTTCAACTTGAACAAGAATATATAATCATGAATTAACAGCCCAGTGTTGTGATTAGATAGGATGTGTGGGACATATAGAAAACTTAATTACAGCCCTAAATTTTTGCAAATATATAAGTTTATTTATGTTACAATCAAATTCAGCAAAATAATTTTATAAGAAAACACACTCCATTTGCTTTTCATCCAGAGTTAACTTGTAATTTTAAAACCATAAGATAACTAAGCATACAGTAAATGTATATATAATTTTAAAATTTAAGAAACAGAAATAATTGTATAAATCAAGTTTTGATGTCAACTCAGTATATTACTTCTATTTTTTAATTTATAAAATATTTTTAAGATTTATTTATTGAATTTATGCTTTTAATAAAATTTATCAAAAATATAAAGATTTGATGAATAAATTGATTTTTTCATTGATGAAAAATATGAAAAAAAAAAAAATAGATCTATGAGTGATATCCTAAATAAAACAATTAAAGGTTACAAATGTAATTATTGCTAATAATTTTTTCCCAAATCAGATATATCTAGTTCTAGTGAGAGCATACTTACTAAGTAGAAATAAATAATATTATAATTAAATGGACTGCTTTAATATGTAAAATTTTCTTTCACAGAAATGTCCATGTTACTATTTATCATTTTGTGCATATTATTATCCAGTCACCATCAAACATCACATTGTCATCATTTTCTATATGGTTATTAAAAAAGACCAAGACTTCAAAATGTATAGATTACTGAATTGGTTTCAGATCTGTATGTCTATACCAGCAATTGGGCTTAGATTGAAAACATTATCTGTTTTCATTTTGAACTCATAGCTTTATAGTTAAGTAAAAGATAAAAAGGCTCTGGAGTATTGCATTGGATCCTAAGATCTAGTTGCAGTGGTGTCAGATTCAAGACTCTTCAATGATGAAAACCACAAGCTGTAAAAATAGTATCAAGATATGAATAAGCACTAGATAAAGAATATATACAGAAACCTTTATGCATCCATTGATTAATATGGCTCACACTAGGTGGCATATGTGGAGAATTTGACACTGTTTCATAGCTAGTATATGAAAATTGTTAGATTTTTATCTCGTTTGCAATTGGACAAGAATGTAGATGAAAGGTTTAATTAAAATATGAAATAAATGATGCTCAGAGATTTGATTTCTTGTATTGTAGAATATAAATAAGCATTTGGATTATGTATTAAAATTGTCACCTCCAAATTTTTAGAATAAGAGTAAAAAATAAATATGTAAACATCAATAAGGTAGACAATATTTTAAAAGTAAATTAAACTTCTACTTTTATCAAAAAATCTTATACTACAATAAGCACAATTATTTTTTCTTCATCATTTTCTCACTTTTAATCTGCTATTATTAAATCATTCTATTAATACTGACACATTCCTATTTTTCTTCTTATCCCATTTTACTAATATTATTTTTTTTCTGTCATTTTATTTGATTAATAGTTCCAATAAGATTTTACTATACTCTTCATTTTCATTATAAAGATTTAAAAAGAAAGCTCCCCAAATTTTTACCTCTTCTTACCTAATATAACGTGCTTCATATTCATATGTTAAGATGGGTGGCATTAGTCTATCCCATAAGGAAATAATAAATAAATAATAATAATTTATGAGACTAAATAATAAATTTTAAATGCAGATGATCTTATGTGTTTTACAATCATCATCACCAAACAGCAGTAAGATTATTTCAAATCCAAGAGAAAAAGATAAAACAAAACTATTATCACCACCACCATCAATACTATATACTACTTCTATATATATTTCAACAATATACTTTATTGCACAATAAGTAGATTACATGTGGTATCACCAGAAAAAGTACACTGATAAAATAGATTTACAGATTGTACATGAGTTCATTTGTATATTTACAATCAAATGAATAGTCTTTGTTCTTAATTTTTTCCCATCTGAACCTTTCTTATAGCCTTGATCTTTCTTGATCAGGGACCAAGTGGCTGCATATATGTCTGGGCGGTGATCAATTTGTCCCTATTTTGTATCTGCATTAGCTTGTTTTGAAATGTTGAAGGGTGTCATCTAGTGTTTTTCCCAATTAGAAATTTGCACCTGATGCACCACAGAGTATACAGTAGAAATGTTGCTGCTCTGATAGTGGGTATTGATTCACCCTTATAAGCATCCATTAATTGTTCAATCCTGGTATTGTTTTTCCTGTATATGTTATGTATTATGTTTCTTATTTGATTAAGTCCTCTGCAGTGGTCCATTATGTGCTTCTATGTTTCTTCTGTTTCATGGCGTAATCCATAGAAAGGATCAATAGATATGTATATCCTCCTGTGAAATAGAAAATTGGTAGTTGGTAGTGCATCTAGGTTAATTTTCAGGACAAAATCAAAAAACTTTGGTTCCAATTTTCATTTTTTATATTCTTCTATTACTACTATTACTATTATTACTACTACTGCTACACTAGAGATAAAATATGAATGACTAAACTACCTAGTCAGGGAATCACAAATACATACTCATATAAACCATGTTGGACAATTATTCAGTTTTCTACTTGATATTTTTATATACTGTCTTTTTTATATATTAAAAAAAGTGTTTGTAATATCTAAAAACGAAAACATTTTTTATTATGCAAAAAAAAAAAATGAATTGACCAAATAATTAGAGAGGATCACAAGCTTGATATGAAAGTAGGACTAAAGATAAAAGTTAAAAAGACTAAAGTAATATTTAATCGATTTGCTCAAAATGTGAAAATAAAGATTGATTATGGTGAATTAGAAGAAGTTAGCAGTTACAAATACCTTGGTCAGATTATTAATACAGATGGAAACATAATGGAGGAAATTAATCATAGAATTAAACTTGGTTGGAGTGCTTTTGGTAGAAATAACTTGATACTAAAAGGAAATATGCCTATATGTTTGAAAAGGAAGGTTTTTAACAAATGTGTTTTACCAGTTCTTACTTATGGATCTGAGACTTGGACACTTAATAGAAGAGCAATACAGAGACTTCAGACCACTCAAAGAAATGAGTAACAAGAAGAGATCGAAAACATAATGTATGGGTAAGAGAACAAACAGGTGTTACTGACCTCATTGAAAAAATTAAAAGATTGAAGTGGAGTTTTGGGCTGGGCATATTGCTAGAAGAGATGATAGTAGATGGACAATTGAAATCTTAAACTGGATTCCAAGAGATTTTAAAAGAGCCAGAAAGAGACCAATATGTGAGATGGATGGATGAAATAAGAAAGTGTGCAGGGGTGATGTGGAGAAGAGAAGCTAAAGATCGGAGAAGATGGATTGAACTTGGAGAGACCTTCATCTTGCAGTGGATTGATAATGGTTGATGGTGATAATTTATGTAAAAGATACACAAGTTAATTAGTACTAGTAAATTTAATATAAAATAGGCAAAACTCTCCATACAGTATTGGTGATCATGTGATGTTTATTGGCTTAAATTTAATATACTTTTTTTTCTTCATCTGTCATAGCATCGGCCGGGACGCGAACCCACAACCGTCTGCAACCAACTACTTGCTTGCAAGGCGGTTGCAATGACCTCTCAGATTTTCAGATAAGTTTGGAATCTTTTTTCAAATGCCTAGTTTATAGAAAAGTCAGTTGGTATTTAAATTATAAGTTGGCAAATGTCTGTCTAATAATTCTTTGCTAAAAGATTAAACAAAGAAGAAAAACTACAAAAAAAAATCAAATCACCAAACAGTTGATTTTTTTTTCATATGTCAAAGCATTGACCGGGAAGCGAACCCGGGCCAGCTGCTTGGAAGGCAGCTATGCTAACTGCTAGGCTATCAACGCTTGACAAACAGTTGATTTATTTAATAAAAAAGAAGATTTAACTACCAATGTTTCTTTTATAGAAATGTTAATGAGATTTTAAAACTGCAGTGAAGTATATAAAGGTGTTTTATTTATTTGCATAAATATTTTTATTATTATATGTTTTAATTTATTACACAATTCTGTTTAGAAATATTCTTATAAATAAATATAAATTATTTTATTTTATTTATAATTATTATTTGATTTATAATCATTAGAAATAATATTAGATTTAAAAGCAAACAAACAAAAGAAAATTAATTAGAAAAGATTGTTTTGCCAAAATAAAAATTTATTAAAATTACACGGGGAATTTAATTAACTTTTCGATTAATTTTAGTAGAGCCGATTTACATAATTTGATTAATTGTACTCAAAAAAAAAAAAAAAATTAGACTTTTAGATTTCAAATTTTGTTATAATTACCTTCTAATTTAGTTGTTTTTACGTTTAAATTGATTTTTTTAAAATTTTTAAATAATGTCTAGAATGAATTGTCAAGCTTATTAAAATAGATTATTTAATTTAATATTAGCTTAATGTTGTACATATCCAATCTTTTAAACTAATAACATATAATAAAAATATGTTGAATTTTCTTTTAATCTCTGAATGAACAAAACAAATGATTAGATTCTAATTAAAAAAAATAAAAAAACAAACAAACAAAAAAACAATTAAACGTCATAGGTTGCGCTAGCGGAATATGATCTATAATGTAAATAATGTGCAAGGGTGCGTAAAGAGATGGGGATTAAATTTAGTGAAGAAAAATCAAATCTAATGATGGTTAATACTGTGGAAAGAAAAGATATAGAATTTTTATTGGGAGATATTAAGTTAAGTGTGGTGAATAGATATAGTTCTTTGGGAATTATTTTAAGTAATCAGAAAAATTATTTGGATGAATGGGAGAAAAAAATGATAAATGAAGCAAAGAAAAGAAATGGATTGATAAAGAAATTAACAGTGTTTTCATATAATAAATATGATGTAGCTAGAATTATATGGAAAGGAGTTGCAGTAGCAGGATTAACATATGGTAATGATGCATTATGCGTTAGTAAAGGGGTATTAAAAAGTTCAAAGGGAAGTAGGAAGACATGCATTGGATGCAGATATATGGACAGCAAGGGAGGCAATTCAAGGAGAAATGGAATAGTCAAGTTTTCATATGAGAGATGCAAAAAGTAAAATGAAAATGTTTGGTAGATTGCAGTTTATGGATAATAAAAGAATAGTCAAAATAGTATTTAATTGGGTTATGTGTAAAGGGCAGGTAACAAGATGGGTGAGAAAGGTAATGCGGTATGCAAAAGATTTGGATAAAGAATTTATATCAGTATATTTGTACAAAAGATGGGATGATTGTGTTAGGAGAATTGTTGAGTGTTATAGTGGTAAGGAATGGGATAAAAGAATAGATTTATTAATAAAGAATAGGGAGTTAGAGAGATGGAGAACTAATATGGAGAGTAAAAAGAGTTTATATATAGAAATAAACAGAATATTAGGTGTGAGTTAATATATGATAATAGTAAGGGAAGTAGTTTATTGTTTAAGACTCAAATGGGATCTTTAGCAACAAGAGAATATACATGTAAGTGGAAAAATATGGGTGATTTAGTCATTAAATTATGTAAGGAAGGAATAGAAAATATTAGGCATCTGTTAATTGAATGTAAATGCTTGAAAACAGAAAGGGCACAGAATAAATATGAAAAAAGGGATTATACAGAAAGTGGATTATTGGTTTTTATGCTAAGATAAGGGGGATTTAGATATAAAGGCCATAGAGTTGACAAAGATTATGTTGTGGAAATGGGATGGAGCAGAATATGGGAAAACTTAGACTGGGGAATGGAAAATAAAGTGGCTTGCAGGTTTCTCTGGGCATAATTGTTGAGAGATTCTTGACTCCATTTAAGGAGAAGCTACAGTACATCACATCACATGTATGCATATATGTAAAGGATTTGTGAATATGGTCGTGGAGGCACAAACAAAGGGTTAAGACGAGCCTAAAATAAAACTGATAAAATGAATTATCAAATATATATGAGTGTGCACAAAAATTATTTGTAAACAATTGTTATATTGTATTTATTTTATTGCTCCCCTCCTCAATGAAGAAGTTAAAAAATAAAACTTTGCGCAAAAACATAAAAAAGCTAGTAAAGGCACTGCTTACTGAATAGTGGATATTGTATTTTTTCCACATTCATGACGGGGTTTGAATTTATGTAAAGCACAAATTTTATTATAGTTTACCTTTGGCCAATTCGGATATTACTAAATTATTGACTGATATATGGGAATCTGGTGATTTATTAGCTAGAGTGTAAAACAGAACGAAAATAACCAACCCAGCTTGATTTTTTTTTTTATTAAGGTAAATTATTTATTACAGATAAATACATTGATGTCTCATTTTATATTAACATCTTGGAAAAACAGTTTTTGAGACTGGTATTTCTCATTGTTTATAGCTGCCTTGGCCTCAGGTACAACTATAGTTTGTTTTGCGGAATGAGGTTCATTTGTGTAGATCCTTTGATCATATGGTCACTTCTATTATTTTGAATGTCAATCAATGGTTTAACTGGTGATTCTGAGTTCTATTCCTATCACTGGCTTGGATAGGCCTTTTATCAGCATTTCAGTGGGCTGTTTCTGAGGTTATCCTCATTATTGTCCACAGCTGAAAGAAATCCAGGAACCACTATAGATTTCCCCACTGGCACAAGAATGTGTCTGTGTGAACCACTTTGTCACGTAATTGGTTTTTGGATGGGTTTTAACTCCAATCTGTCATTTAGTTGTGTTTTCTGAGTGGTATCCACATCATTTTCTGCCACCTAATCACTTTCACTATCTCACACCAATCACTGTCACCATTTCACACAATGGATGGTAGTCTAAAAAGTAAACTCTTTGTTTTTCTTTCAATATGCTCAGCTATTATTCCAACTAGAAGTGCCTATCTGATGCTTCAGATGCCTTGCTTTTCATTGCTCCACCTTTTGTCAGTTTATAGTTTGGACATTATTCTCTGAGGGATGACCTCACTGTCACTTATGGATATTTGATTCCAAGTTTGCATGTGTAAACTTTCAGGTGCCAACAGTCATTCCCTGACTTTTAGCTTCCACAGGTTTTCCTTGAATACTTTTTATTGGTTCAGCATGCTTTGCTTAAACTTCAAGTCACATCTAGTAATCCACAGGGTAAACAGAACAAAGATGGCCATTCTTATTGTGGCAATTTTTCCACTGTCCAATGCTTTTCTGAGTTCAAGAACATCTCTGCAACACACTTGAAATTAACTTGGCTCTAAGATCATTTAAATGAAGGATTTTTAATTATTATCTGAAAAATGAGTATAGTATTTAAATGTGGTAGTAATGGATTTTGTAAAGATAAAAAAGGTGAATCTTTGGCCCCATAATAATGGGCCTGGAATTTTTCAAAAACATCTTATTTAAATTTTATTTTTAAAATTCAATAATTTGTATTTATCCAAAAAAAAAATACAATAGAGGAATATTTAAGTATATGAGATGTATGTGTTTCAATTGGTGTACTAACAAAATACTAACAAGTTTTTTTTTTCATTTATTAAAATTTAACTTGTCACATTATGATGTGATTCTTTACATTGTTACGATTTTCGATGTTATCATCACTTTAACTGAATTTAAACCAAGGTAGAATGAACTAGTTTGATTTCTGCCTGCATCTGACAATCACATTTTATTTATCAATTTTCTATTCTTATAGTGTTCATTTGTATTCATATTTTGAATACATTAAATTGAAGTAGATATAATATTTTAATATTTAACTATAACTGTCTTTTAAAATATCACTTCCAAAAGAAGATGCATTAATTTCACAGTCGAATATAGTTAATGTAAAACAATGTCCTATACCCATCATTAAAATAAATATGCATTCAAATTTTGACCTTCTAATTTCAGCTATTCTTCATTTATTGTTATTATTTTTGGTAATAGTTTTAACAAGGCTGTAAACCTTAGCAATAATTTAAAAGAAAAGCAGAGAAAATATAATATATAAAGGCTAACTTACTATTAATGTGAAGATATCTAAACTCAATGCTTTGTTAAAAGAAAGTCAGAATAATTAGTCAGCTGTTTTGAACAACAACATGGCAACATTATGAGATTAGTTAATAAAAAATTGAAACACACAGGCTTATTATATACCTGTGTCTATATATGTAATATATAGGGGATATGAGCACAGACTTTCACATGACCCACCACTCTCCACCCCACCTCATAACACTGATACATATATGTGTTCAAGTGTATCAGTGTTATGAGATGGTGTGGAGAGTGGTGGGTCGTGTGAAAGTCTGTGCTCATATACCCTATATATTAATAAAAAATTGTTTCTTTGAATGCTCAATTGTATGTATATTTTAATATAGGACTCTTAAATATCCATTCTGCTCAAGGTTTTCTAGAGACAAAAACCCACCATTGCTAGTGACTAATTTCAACTAGATATAACCAATTATTGGCCATTAAATTAATACTTATCCAGATATTATCGGCAGGATAAATCAATGAAAAAAGTTTCTAAAACCTTTTCTTCTTGGATACTGCCAATTTGGTGAATATTATTCAACTAGCTATCTAATCAACTATTGGGTATTGAATTAATATTTCTCTATTTATTAATTGGGGAATTGAATCAAAAAATCAAAGTTTCTGAAATATCTACTCTTCAAATACTGTGACTTTAGTCAGTATTGTCTAATTTACTGTGCCAACTTGTAGGATAAATCTGAAAAGATATTTTTCCTTTGCTATGTTTTTAAAGATACTTTTGTCTTTTATTCGTATGTATACATGTTAATTTTTTGGCTTAAAAGTAGATTAAATTATAAGACATAATATCAGCATTGTGATGTCATTTAACTTGTTACTATCTTAACAAAACATATTTTATTTTAGTTGAATATATATTTTATTTAAGTAAAAATAATTATGTAAATATAAATTCTAAGATACAGCAGATTAAGAATACAGTGTTCTGCACAAATAGAAATGAATAAATGTATTTATAATATGACAATGTGCAAGTTTATTAATTTTAGGGCAAGTATTGGATCATCTTTTATAGCCAGTAGGATTATTCAAGGACTTATTGCCTTCAGTTATGTCCATTAGAATCTAGTTATCTCAGTTTTAACCAGAGGACTTTAGTTTGTATTTCTGTAAACCATCAAAGTAAGCATATGTCATAATTTAGTGAATTTGGGTTTTAATATTATTATATTATACAGAGGAAAAACTCTCCATACAGTTTGTGTAAGCATAAAGAAAGGTAAACATGTAATTGATTATTCTTATATTAATGCAATTTGAGTCTAATTTATCAATTTTAAGTTTTAGAGCTTACTAACTGGTAGTGTTGCCAAAAATATGAACTTTTGAAAGAGTTAAGGTGTTTCAACTTATTGAAAAGCTGATTAATATTGACAACATTAGTAGAATTATGCATAGACTTATGTTTAAACAGTAATAGAGAAATATCCTGTTGAAAATCTCAACAATGTTTTATTAAAATAATTCATCATAAATATTAACAATCTCATAATACCATGTTAAATTGATTCATTAATATGTTATCTACAGAGTAGTTTTCTACATCCTACTCAAAAGTCAATCAGTATAATCTTGAGTAATCAATAGACACCAAATGTTATAGTGATAAAACCCCCATCTCTAAATTGGTTTTTGCCTTTGTCAGTGAAGACTAGGATTCAAATATGGAACTAATGCACATGTATCTGTCATCAACTTTTTACTCATTTATGATATTCAAATTAATATCCTAAAATTTCAAAATGTCACTGACAGTGACAAAAACAGAAAGTGTTAAATCTGGAAATGGAAATCTTATAGCACTACACTATCTAATGTCCACTGATTATTCCAATCTCCCAGTAAGTAACTCTAAAGTAATGTGAAGATAATTGTCCTTGGATCATATAATAAAATACCCATAGAAAAACTGACTATACCATTGAGCTAAATTAAGTTCAAAATCTTATATATTTTTTAAATTCAGGATATTAATTTGAATAATATAAAGATGTAGGTGCTAAATATATAAATGCATCCAGATTTGAATCCTACTCTTTATTGATGATGATAAAATCAGGAAATCAGTATGTGATGAAGATTTTATCTCATTATATATCTGTTGACTATTCATTATTCAAGCTTGCAATAGATGACCCTAGAGTAGGTTGAAAATATCTTCTCTTGGAAGTTTGTGATATAATTTTTGGTATCTTATCTACAGGTGAACAAAATTTTCTGATTCAGACATGTGTAAATACAAAAGGGTAACTTGTTAAGATGGATAGACTTCATCCGTCTAAGAGTAGTTGTAATCAGCAGTGGTAAAAATAATAGAGTGAGGCTATCAGTTATGTATCTTAGTGATGGTATAAAGTATAAAAGAAGAAGCAGGGACATTCATTGCCTGTATTATGGAAAGCAAAACAAAATATTGTGCTGTATATATTCTTAGAATATTGCATATTTATATGATTATGCAAAACCCAATGGCAAGCTACCATTGATGATGGGCAATTGTTTAGTTATAATATTTTATTACCTGCATTTGGGCAGAAATCTTAATACATAATTTTCTCAGATTATTATTTTTTTCTGCCAAATTCTTTGTTATCTTAGTATAGTATTTCTGGTTAAATTTTCCAGTGGCAGAGTGAATACTTTGGATACCATTTGAAAAATTTGTGGCCAGTAATTATATTGCAACTTAAAGTAAATATTTCCAATGATTAGTAAAATTATAAATTTTAGGTTTCATTTTTCTTAATAGATGACAGGAGTTGTTAGAAAAATATAAAATTCTATAGTTCTATGATTAAATTGCAGAATTCAATTTGTACAAAATGATGGCATTTGTCTATATTTATTTGACAAACAGAAATGATTGTAAAAAATATTTTTTTGGTTTAAGATAATGGAAAAATAGAAAAAAGTTACATTATTTTCCTAAAAATTAAGCTTTGTTTTTTAAAAAAAAAAACAAATTTATATTTTGTATAATTTTTTTTGTTCTTTTAGTTATGATAGAAATGAATTTTAATAACAAATTTGCTAAAAAATAAATGTGTTTTGACAAAACATTATTTAAACTAAAGACCACATTTATGAAAATTAAATTTTGCAAGATAATCTTGATTCAATTAGGGAACATAAAAATGTTAATGATTAGTATACTGCTAATTTGCCTATTATATACATGAATGTTTAAATTTACATATGCTGGTAAATAATATTTCAATCTTGTTCACACTTTGGAAACATTGTGTGAATTATGATTAAAATCATGTATTTAATTTTACAATTATTTTTTTCAAATCTTTTCTGAAGTCTTCAAGTTCTTTAAGTTTGGAGTTTAATCAAATGATTTTGGCTTTTTTATTTTGATAGGACATTTTGAATTTAATTAATGAAAGAAGTTAAATCCCTGCAAATTTTATAATTTTAGTATGCTAAATAAATAAATAAATAAATGGTTTGATTACTTTTGAAATTATTTGCATATAGGACATTACATAAAAAAAATTTGGCTAGATATAAACCATTATCACAATATTTGAAATATTCATTACTTGATCAAGAAATCACATGACAAAAATTGACCAATAATGCTGAAGAATATCTTGATAAAAATTTCTCTTGTAAACTGTCTACAGCTTTTCTAATCTACATAAATAAAGCAATCTTACTTCTTATATTAATATATTTAAATCTGAATATTTGATATTAACATTTAATGCAAATATAACACCATTATTAATTGAAAATACTTAATTCCAGGACTTTTTTAAGATTTGTAACTTTTTGGATTTTAAGAATAGATCTTTCATTTCCTAACTGTAAATCTAAAAGTTATTAAGGCAGAAGACCCCCCCCCCACCTGTTTTACAGTTAGGATTATTTAAAAAATATTGAATAATGCTCAGGAACTCATTAGACGTTTGAGAACTAAAAGTACCAGAACAGAAATCAATCCAAAACCTTATATTCTGGAGTCTGACAGTCTATGACTATACTATAAAAAAATTAGCCTTATTAATTTAAAGATATTTACTGAATGTTTTTGTCTCTACAATTGTTTATAAAAGTGTGCACAAAGCAATTTATTTAATATAAAAGGTGAAGATTATCTTTGAAATTTTGTTCTAATGGTAGAAGTTTTGAATAATAGATTTATGTGGTAATGGTACTCTACCTGTAATTAATGCAATGTTTTTTTGTAAATGAATTTATTTTAATTCCCCTAATCATTGAGTGTGACAGCCTCAGTTAAATTTATCTTGTTAATTAAAGTCTTGAATAATAAATACTAAAAACTTTATTTGTATCTAAAACTTATCATTTGTAACAATTTCACATATATAAAAAAATATAAACAGATAATTAGGATATAAAAACAATGTGTTATTAATTTTTGCTGTATACATTTTTTAATATATTTTTATTCATATTACAAGGTTACAAATAAAATAGCTTATACTTATGACACTACCAATTCTGAGTGATGACAATTTGAGTATTTTGTTTTATTCTCTATCTAAAAATAACCAGACATTCATTTACCGACCAATGATGAATAGTTAGTTACATTAGCTGTTGATTAAATATCAGAAAAATTCTAATCCATTTGATTTTTTTTTTAAGTTTTATTATCTGAAATTCAAACCCAGATTATTGACATGGAAATCAAATCTGGGTGTTAAAATCACATAAATGTCTCCCAATGTAAAAAATAATAATTTTATTATAGGAAAAAAAATTGTTTTAAAACCATAATGTTGATTGTGTAAATCTATTTGATATTCTTATATTGAACTGAAAACAGTGGAATAATTGGCATTGCATGTGCACTTCTGTGATTATGGGGATTTTTGGTTATATTATATACAAGATTTGAAATACAGGCATTCTTATACCTGGAACTTAATTGTAAATATAGAAGATTTATATACATATATATTCAAAAATTATTAAAATATATTAGTAGTTGAAAGTTTGTGATAATAATATTCTAGTAACAATTATGTTAGACTATTTTTTTCATCTAATATTAATTATTAAATGTCTTCAAAAACTTCAAAGTTTATTTAAAGTTTTCAAATACATTAAAATCTTAATAATAGTATGTGAATTTTTCTAAAGACATTTAACAATTAATATTATATGATGAAAATAATCTAACATATAATTACTATTAAGGTGTATGTTATAATATTTAAAAATATTATTTTTGAAATTTTATATGGAGGTCCAAAATGATTAGCTTTGCCACTCACCAGGGAATATCAAAATTCAGATTTATTTTACCAGTAACCATGTCAATTATTACTTTTCTATGATTAAGTTTTTTGATTTTATTGCTATTAGATGCAGTTCTTTTTGAGACCATTTTTACATATCAATATACAACATTATTTAGTTTAATTTCAATTTCCTCCATATGACTTTATATAGTCAAATAGTTTTTTTTTTTTTAAATGCATAAGAAGTTCAAGTACTGTATGTAATGATTTAAGTTACAGTTCAAGAACTTTGAACTCCAGAGTTCACAACCTTACACTGAATTAATCTAGACTGGGTATTAGCTACCCAAACATATTATGGACATTATTACTAAGAATTTGAATTTTAACTTGTTTAGATTATTTTGTTAATATGTATTCATATGTTTGTATGATTTTCTGTCTTTGAAGCAAATTTTCAAAGATCTAATAAATAGTGTATGACTCTATATGATATGAAAAAAATCCTATTTTTATTCTAATATATGAAAGTTTATTACATAACTCATAATCATGATTTTGTTTTATTTCCAACTCGAAAAATAATTTATGAATTTTTAGTGTAAACTGATATTTCTAGTTTTATATCAAAGAAAATTTTTTAATTATTATAATTTAATCTACAACTGTCAAATTTCTTGTGCAAGTACATTTGATATCATCCATTTTAAATAAGTAGAAAAATGTTTATTATTAATTATTTATTTATCATTTTTATTTCATAGAAATTGTAGTAATTTGATATTGGATAAATAGTAAACAAAGATTTAAAAGAGTGAATGATTGTGATGTAGGCCAACTGAAGAGTGCTGCTTTAGTCAGAAATGCATCTTGAAAATTATTTATCATTTTCAAATTTCATTATTTGTGTGTTAGGGGTGGTATGTGTTGCAAAATGAAAAAATTTACATTTATATAAATAAAAATTGATATCAATATAACAATTTATAAGTATGTGATTTATGTAATTAGAAAAGTGATTGAAATAATAGATGTAATGACACAAACATTATCAGCCTGATCCGCCTATTAAATGATGGATGAACTGCCTCCAGACCATTCTCTTTTTTGCCTTCCTATATGTCTCCAAATTTGTTAATCCCATCTATTCCATAGTATTACCCATCATGACAGTCCTAGTTGTCATCTTCCTCTTGATTCATCCTACCAACATGTTATCCTTTTTAAGTGCACTAATCTGCCTTACTAAATTTCCAAAATATAGTGTTTTTTGTTGTTTTACTATCTCCAACAGTTGTCTTCTTGTAGCTTACCTTATCCAAAAGATATTTATTAGTTTTCACAATTGTTCAGGATACTGCAAGCACTTTCTATAACACTTCATTTCAAAAGCATCGATTTTTGTTCTCTTCTGCTTTTTCAATGTCCATGTTTTATATCCATAGCAAAGATTTTAATGATTTACATTTTGACCTTATACTCATGCCTCTATTTTTTATATAAACATTAATTTTGTACATGTTTTTGATGCCAACAGTAATTATGCATTTATCTTCATATGCATATGAAATTTTTCTATCTTGATTTACTCTAAACCCAAAGAGACAAACTCTGAAACCTGTTCCAGCCAATCTCCATCCATTTTTATATCAGTTGTTTCTCCATTCAGTCTCATTGTTTTTGGTTTGCCTACATTTGATCTTAATCTATATGCTTGCTCTTATGAAATGATCTATGAGTTCTTGTAATTCTTTTTCTACTGCTGCAATTAAAACCACATGATCTGTGTATCACATATTATATATTCATTTTCTTCCAATACGAAATCCACCCGTAAAAACATCTCATTATTGTCTCTGCACAATATTGAATCAACAAGGTGACAACATGCACCCCTGCCTCAATACTTTATTCACTTGGAGCCAATCTGAATTTATCTGTTCTGCACATACTCCAGCTTTTTATCTCCTATAAGGAGGATAAGAGCTGTTTCAAAGGTGAAGGATTTTCCATATCTAAGATCATTTTCCAGAGTTTATCATGACATACAGAATCTAATAATCTATAGAATAGAAAGATTCCATAGCTTTATTGAGAATAATGTTCAGGTTCATTGTATGATATCTTATTTCTCATGTTTTAAAACCTGGCTGATCTTGTGCCAATTATTATTCTGTCTTTGCTCATAGTCTTTCCAAAACTATCCTTAACATAATTGTGCTACCATGTGAAACTAAAGCTATTGCTCTATAAATTTCATATTGACTGAGATTTCTTTTCTTTTTTTTGTATTTGGTACAAATGTTGCTGCAATCCGATTCTCAGATTAAACTAAACTTCACTCTTCCATATAACTGAAATCAGTCTGTGTAATCTATCTGCATGCAGTATTAGTTTAAAATAAATTGGTCATATTATTATTATTAAATGGAATGTACTGAAGTTTTACTAGTTTATAAGACATTATCTAATTTATCATAATGGGGGGGAGGAGAGAACTTTTTATGTTTTTTTTAAAAAAACCTATCATGACTGATTTTATTCAAATATTTTGGTTAGCTCTGTTATAATTAGCTTAATGGAAGAATGGGGATCTCGAATATTAAATATTATTAGATATTCCAATTTAAAAAAAATATTTATTTTGATCTACTTTGTTTATCAAAATAAAATTCATTTACCCCCTCCCCCATACCATCATTAACAAAAGTTATTAAATTAGTTTCAGTTTTCTATCTGGAAGGTTACTTTGCAGATAATTAAAAAATATTCTTTATACTATTAATCAGAGGAAAAACATGGGTTACCTCCCAGCAGGATGTGAGATTTATACCACCAGTGATGAAAACTGTTTTACAATCATCTTTTCAAAACTCACCTAATTACCTCAGATTAACTTGGAATCTTTTTTTTTTTTTTTAAATATTTATAGTTACCTTTTCACTACTGAACATCAGGTGATTATAGACTGAGCATCTGGGGGAAAAAAATTAAGATTGCTTGTAGTTCCAAAAAGCAATTTTAAGATTCACTTAGAAATAGACAGTTTTAAATATAAAATCATAACACTACAGGAATGTACTTTAACTTTTATGATCTGTGGTTCTTAATTCACTTAGAAATAGACAGATTTAAATATCAAATCATAACACGACAGAAATGTACTTTAACTATTATGATGTGTGGTCCTTTTCACAGTTATGTTGTTAAAAATATATTTTGGCCAAAAGAATTCTTGATAAAATACAAAAATACTTGATCTGTAAATTATTATATGTGAAGTAGATTTTTGTTTATTGTCATAAGTTTTTTTTTTAAAATATATATATCTTTCTTTTACTTTTTTTATTGTAGTATAATTAGTATAATGGAGCTTTTGATATTAAGACATCATTAAATTTTTTTCTTTATATGTATATATTATTTTCTATGTTCCCATCTATTTCATCAAGTTGTTTTACATATATATTAGATGTAATAATGCTCGAGGCTAAATGGGTTTGTAAGTAATCATTAAAAGCCAGTCAGACTTAGACAATCCCAATATCATTAACAAACAACAATTTCAAACTGTTCTCAATGTAACCTTCTTTTAATAATTTATATATCATCTTAGTATGTTTAATACCTTTAGTTGATCTAAACAGCAAATATCATGTGCAAAGTACATGCATTGTGAAAGAGATGGTTTAATTTTCTATAATTGGTGAATATTTGTAATAGAGTGTAGAAGAGATGAGAAATGCATTTATAATAATCAAAAACTAGAAAATATATAATCTATAAATTGAAATAAAAGCATCAATTAACATTCTTATAAATTAGTATGTCTATTATAAATAATTTATAAAAAAAATTTTATGATATAATATTTACGATATAATTAGATTTATGGCTATTTTAAAACAGTGTTTAATTAATATGAAAAAGATAAAAGTAATCGTATTAAGAAAATTAAATAACAAATATATACAGCTTATAATAAAAACTATGCATTTATGTTTTAATATTTTGGTTGTCATCAATGAACCACCATATCCCACTGGTTGGCGCTGTTTTCGTGCTAAAACATAAAAATGCCGTTTCCGTGGCCAACACGTTCGAACCCGTGTTTTCTATAATACAACTTTTTTGTTGTACTACAGATTGCAGGCTGCTATGTCACATCGCAGTACAGCATGTATGTTTACACAGCAATTACATTTTCCCAATTCGCACAGTTTATAAAATGATTACGGCTTGGGGAGAGGGTGTGTTTTTTTGAATTGGATGGAAATGTTATTTTCAATGGTTTTTTATTTTATTTTAAAGTATTGAAATGTTCAGATTTTGTAAAGAAATAATTAACAGACTTTTTACACTGTAGTGTATTGAAGTTTTAACTAGTAAATGTTGACAAGATATATGTATAAAGTGAATTGGAATTAGGTAACGCGTCAAGTAACGTACTGTTCGTAACATTTCCACGAGACATTTTAAGATTGTACAGTGTGTATATTTTTGAAATAAAAAAGAGCATTAACACAAAAATATCCAGTAAGAAAAGTACAATTGTACACTGTTTTTTTAAATGTCATTAAAAGCATATATTGTAAACATTATATATATATATTTGTCGTTGTTTAAAAAAGTTTTAGTTTCTTTCTTTTCTCCGACTACTGTTATACTTTGTTGAATATAGTTTACGTTTATTGTTATCATTTATTTTATAGATGTTAGTAAAAAAAAACATTTACAAAAATACGATTTTGATATTTTTTATTTTAACCGTAAACCTAACCCTAAACTAACCCTAAAGCTAACCCTAAATCTAACCCTAAAACTAACCCTAAAGCTAACCCTAAAACTAACCCTAAAGCTAACCCTAAAACTAACCCTAAAACTAACCGTAACAACTTTTACTTTTAGTTGTCATTCTATTTGAAATAAAAAATAGTGGTAAACAACAACAACAAAAAAAGACGTAACCCCAGTAAAAAAATCTCCAATAGAAAATTGATTTTTCTAATAAAAAGAAAACTAAAAAAGACAAATCAAATTGTAATTTGTTTATTTTATTTTACATTTATTATTATCATTTAATTTGTATACGTTAATAAAAAATAATATTTAAAATTAAATAATATTTAAAAAAGACGATTTTCATTTGTTTTTATTTTCGCATTACAAAAAACATATCAAAATGATTATAATTAACGGCCCGTGAATGATCATATTTTATAATTTTAGCATGATAACTGCGCCATCCAGTGGGATATGGTTGCTCATCGACGACAACCAATATTTTATATAAAATATGAGTTGCCATTATATTTTGAATTTGTAGATTATGAAAAAGGCATTGATTCTATAAACATTTCTTCAGTGATTAAAACATTGGATCGTCAAGGTATAGACCCAGGATCATCAAGGTATAGACCCAGGATATTGTCATATTCTAATATTTATAAAAATACAACAGAAGCAAGTAGATTACACAATGGTACTAGGAAGATTTAACATTGAGAAGATTGTATGTTAGGGTGACTCCATATCTCAAAAACTTGTTACAGCGGTACTGCAAGAAGTATTTTGTAGATTAAAATGAGAAGGTAAAGGAATAAAAATAAATGGAGATTATTTAAGGCATTTGGATTTTGCAGATGATGTAGTTGCTTTTGCAAATAAAGCTTCAGAGTTTCAGGAAATGTTGCAAGAGTTATAAGATGAAAGTAAGAAAGTAGAACTAATGGGCAATGTTAAAAAAATTAAAATAATGTTCAATGGATTTTCTCACTCAAATGGTGAAAATAAAGATTGATAATGATGAGTTAGAAAAAGTTAATAACTATGTGCACCTCTGTCAAATATTACTACAGATGGAAACATAATGGATGAAATTAATCATAGAACCAAATTTGGTTGGAATATTTTTGGTAGAAATAATTTAATATTAAAAGAAAATATGCTTATATGTTTGAAAAGGAAGGTTTTTAATAAATGTGTGTTACCAGTTCTTACTTATGGATCTAAGGCTTAGTCACTTACCAGAAGAGATAATACAGAGATTTCAGACCACATAATGAAGTATCAAGAGATGTATGTTAGAAGTAACAAGAAGAGATTGAAAATAAAATATACTGTGTGAGAGAGAAGACAGGTTTTACTGACATCATTGAAAAAAATTGAAATGGAATGGTACTCACATATTATTAGAAAAGATGATAATAGATGGACAGTTGAAATCTTAAACCGGATTCCAAGATATTGTAAAAGACCCAAAAAGAGACCATGTGTGAGATGTATTGATAAAGTACGGAAATATGCTGAATTAATGTGGAGAAGAAAGGCTAGAGATTGGAGAAGGTGGATTGAACTTGGAGAAATTTTTATTCTGCAGTGGATTGATAAGGGTAGACAATGATGTTGATGATAAAAAAAGGTTAAATTATTTTATCCACATTGAGCATTTTCATTGTTTTATTTATTTCAGCTTGTAAGTTAAATATGTTCTTTGTATAGTTTGGTGCAATGATAAAGTCAAAGATTCTGTATTTCAAGATCCATAGAATATGGTCCAGTTGTCAGTTCTGATGCTCAAATTTCTTATAACTCTTGATTAATAAATCACTGGATTTATTTTAGTTTAGTTTATATATTACATATGTGTGCTATTGTGGAATAAAAAAAGAAACAGTCTCCTTAAAGATGATCTATGCAAAATTGATCAAACCATAGGGGGAAGGTATAAAAACATTACACTTAAATGTTTTAATAATGGAAGTAATCATAAATACATGAGGACTGTATAGAGAAAAGGTTTCATAAAGCTCCCCCCCCCTCTTTTTTTTTAAACAGCACGTGCTTAACTGACTTTCGACTATTACAAGTCATAGACATAGCTCAAATTGCAAAGTGGGAATGGGTGCACATATATGTATTTCTAATTTTCATAAAATTTACATATGAAAAATAATTAGGGAGAATATGCCACCTTTTTGAGAGGGGCACACATGACTCTTTTCTATCTTTTCTATTGATAGAGATATACCATGATTTTTTAATTTTTCATTTAAATTCACTGCATTTAGTGTACTCAATATTAATAGATGAAAAAACAAAGGAATGACCAGCTGTAGAAAAATGTTCAAAAAATATTGAGTATGTATCTGTATTTGTTCTGACATTATTATATAGTTATATGTGTTGGACTATATGTATAGACAGGTTCATCTAGGATTTCCCATAGTAACCAGAGGGCCAGGTGGGTTCCCGGCATTTAATCTTTTAACCACTTGGTAAGGTAACCTTTGTGTTGCTGAGAAGCCAATGCAATGGAAGTATGGTAGTAGGGCAACCTGAAGGGTGGAGTAATAATTTTAGTAATGTGATGGGTATATTAATTATACAAAAAAGGAACATCCAGAGGAAAGGATATTTACAATAATAATAAAAGAAAACTTTATTATTCATGAGATCACAAGAAGTTTGAGCACTGAATGTGACAGACTGGAGCCATGATCCAGTGATCTTGAGCTTCATAGATGATAACCTTATCACTGCCCTAAATGATATAGGGCAGTATATTTATAAGAATGATGCAATATATACATATTATGGTGAAGATTTTACTGGGAAAAATGATGTGAATATTTATTTTGAAGTCCTCCTTGTATAATATTTGCCTATAGCAGATAGTATTTCAAATGGATTCTGTTAATCTTTTTTACATCATAAAGTCATTTAAGGATGTTGAAGTGAATATTCCATTGTATGTAAAAATTTATTTCATCATTAACGATCCTTTTTTTTCTTTTTTCATATGTCATAGCATCGGCCGAGACATGAACCCATAACCATCTGCAACCAACTACTTGCTTGCAGGGCAGCTGCAATGACCTTTCAGCTAACAATGCTTGACTTAACAATCCTTTTTTTAAAAGCTTTTTTTAGTTTTTCTCTATTTTAATACTATTATACGTTTGGGAAATTGGTGGTTATCAGATGATAGAGTAAAAGCTAGAAATCAGTTGTGAAATGAGGATTAAATTGTACTAGTATCTAATAATCACTGATAACTAAAGTCTTTAGCATAAAGTGCAGAGAAAGGAGAACTTTCTTTGTTTATAAGCATATAAAAGACGTCAATCAACTCTTCCTAAATCACTCAGTGCAATTCTTAAAAATAAATCCAGCTTGGAATTTAGCCCTTTCATAAGTTTATATCACTGGTATATATTATTCTCTTGCCAAAAAATTCAGTTTTTATATTATTTCAGGAGTCAATTATTTATTCCTTTCCAGATGCAACATATATTACAAGTTTGTGTTATAAATAAATGTTAAATGTAATGATCATTAAATCCCTATCCAGTGTTGTTCTATTCATATCCCCAGACTAGTTTTTGGCTTAAGTCTTTCAACTGTGAGTAATTTTTGAATCTGAATATAATAGATGTGAATTTTTTTGGATCTAATGTATTTTCTATCCAGCAGCCTTTTTTTATTTTATTTTTTTGCAATCACGTGAATTCAAAATAATTTGCTTACAAAGTTATAAAGATTGACATCACTACATTATTCTATAGACATTTAATAAGCCTTTCATCCAGAATCCATTAACTACTGAAGCTCGCAATAGGTGGCGGAGTTGGAGCAAACTAAATATAAAAATTGTTAATATAGAAAGTAAATGATTGTTTTTTTGGTTTTGAAAAAAGATAGGGTAAATAAAATTAGCTCTCTAAATGATTGTATATAATGATGTTTCTTTAATTATATATTAATTCATGAAAATATCCCCACTAAACTAGTTTATACACTCTATAGTATGACAAATAAATTGTTCTGGATTTATATTTAAGATTATTGGAGCCTTGATATCATTAATTAGGATGCCGTAATACGAGTAAAGTGGCTCGCGTGTGGACGTATTATTTCCAATTTATTATAAGGCTATAATAAACCATGTTGGATAAGATAAAGATTTGGTAGAAAACATTAACAAGCTATGTTGCTAATGATCAATTTTATTATGTAAATATAACGTTTTTAATTCATTAACTATACTTCCTATTTGGGTCTATATATATATATATTATTAAAAACACATAACATTTACCATATAGTTTGTGCGATTATTATATAATGATATATATTCCGAGAGATTGTAGAAACATAGAAAGGGATTATATGTTAGGTGAATGTTTGAAATAAGGATTATTGCTGAAGTGATATGAAGAAGAAAAGCTGTGGATATTAAAAACTAGATTAACTTGAAAATGCTGCATTCTTCGATGCGTTGATGATGTTTGAAAATTTATATACATATAAATGCGTTTCAGATCTAAGTTTACTCGAATTTTCTTACTTTGCTTTTAAAAGTTATCACAATGACAGTATTTCTGAGTTTTATAATATATGTCAACAATTTTAAAAAAAACTGTCATAGAACATCTTTAAAAGCACCTGTTTTATTATTTCATTTTTTTCAACTATTTTAGCAATTTCTAAACAAATTTGATAAACCAAAATAATAATGTATATATTCAGAACGGAAAATTAGCAAATATGAGCAAATTTCATCAAAAAAATATGCATAAATATACATTGCTAATTAACAATAGTATAATGTTGTAGGTGGCGCTGAGTATAGTAGTTTCTCATTCATAATATACGTGCAATGGTGGGTAAAGATATGGGGATTAAATTTAGTGAAGAAAAATCAAATATAATGATGGTGAATACTGGGGAAAGAGAAGACAATGAAGTTAAGTGTGGTGAATAGATATAGTTATTTGGGAATCATCTTGAGTAATCAGAAAAATTGCTTGGATGAATGGGAGAAAAAATTGATAAATGAAGCAAAGAAAAGAATGGGATTGATAAAGAAATTAACAGTGTTTTCATATAATAAATATGATGTAGCTAGAATTGTATGGAAGGGAGTAGCAGTAGCAGGATTAACATATGGCAATGATGCATTATGTGTTAGTAAAGGGGTGTTAGATTATTTAGAAAAAGTACAAAGGGAAGTAGGAAGACATGCATTAGATGCAGAGGTGTGGACAGCAAAGGAGGCAATTCAAGGAGAAATGGGATGGTCAAGTTTTTATATGAGGGATACAAAAATCAAATTGAAAATGTTCAGTAAATTGCAGTTTATGGATAATAAAAAAATAGCCAAAATAGTATTTAATTGGTTTACAAGTAAAGGCCAGAAAACAAAATGAATGAGAAAAGTAAATGCGGTATGCAGAAGATTTGGATAAAGAATTTATGTCAGTATACTTGTACAAAAGATGGTATGATTGTGATAGGAGGATTGTTGAGTGTTATAGTGGTAAGGAGTGGGATAGAAGAATAGATACATTAATAAAAAATAGGGAGTTGGAGAGATGGAGAACTAGTATGGAGAGTAAAACAAATTTAAATATATATAGAAGTAAACGGAACATTGGGTGTGAGTTAATTTATGATAATAGTAAGGAAAGGAATTTATTGTTTAAGGCTTGAATGGGATCTTTAGCAACAAGAAAATATACATGTAAATGGAAAAATATGGGGTGATTTAGTCTGCAAGTTGTGTAATGAAGGCATAGAAAATATTAGCCATCTGTTAATTCAATGTAAATGCTTGGAAGCAGAAAGGGTACAAATAATGAAGTTATGGAAGATTAAATATGAACAAAGTGATTATACAGAAAGTGAGTTATTGGTTTTTATGCTAGGTTTGGGAAAAGCTAAGAGGGATTTAGATATGAAGGTCATGGAGCTGACAAAATTTATGTTGTGAAAATGGGGTGGAGCAGATTATGGAAAAACTTAGGGTGGAGAATGGAAAGGGAAGGTAAAGTGGCTAACAGGTTTCTCTGGGCATAGTTTCTGAGAGATTCCTGACTTCGTTTAAGGAGGTCGCAGTGCATCACATCACAACTTCTTTCATGTCTATTTTTAGGCTAGTCAACAAATCAAAAACAGATGATGACATTTCCATGCATCATCAGAAATTAGTCCTGGAAATCTGCTGAAATACTCTGCCATGTGGAGAGGATAAATGTATCTAATATTTATAAAAAAAGACAGAAAAAGACTAGGAAATTTTTTTTATAATTAACATAAATTCTACTAATGTTTAAAGGCACTATTGTAAATACTGGGAAAAGCATATTAATGGTTTCTAGAATGCATTCAACATTTATCTTTCAATGAATGCATGAAATATTAGTAGTAGATTTTATGACACAATTAGAGAGTTTTATAAATAATGTCAACATCATTATCTTTAACTGTTATAAATCCAGTGGTGTCCAAAGTATCTTTAAGCTTAATATAACTTCTCTATTTAAAATTTCTCTATATCACTTATCAAACTTCTTTATCTCATCTATTTATCTTACATGTTATTTATTTCTAGGATTTTTATTATCTCTTGGGATTCAATTTAAAATTTTAATTGTCTAATAATTGCTGTTTTTTTCTAGTAACATATTCTCCCCAAATCCATTTCAATGTCTTAACTCTTTCATGGAGTTCAATAATATTTATTTATTCTCTTAACTGTGAATTTGACTTTCAATTTCTTTGTGCTATTCCAAGCATACAATTTTCATTCTTAGCAGTGATGTGTTTGTTTTGCTCTGCTATTATCTCAACATCTAAACACTGGTAAAAACATCTTTACATTGTTATTTCCACCAAGAACATACCATTCAAATTTAATTATATAATTAAATTAATCCATTATATCACCATCTGCATTAATTACATGACTGAAACTTATGTACTTAATAACTTATAAAAACATCACGCTATATAAAAAAATAAATGTCTTGTTTATATATGTTTAATTATAAGAATGACGTATCATAAATTTTAGAAATTTCATTGGCGGCATTATCCATTTACGTAGTAAAAAAGTAATTTAAAGTGATCAATTAATAACTTCACCTCTTCATTTCAAACACTTCAGATTTGCCCATACATATACGATTGGGTCAAAAATATAGATGGATTCATTCTATATTTTCTTAAAGACTTTATCTTGTGTTTGAAAAAGTGGGAGTATTCATTTATATAGTGACATCTGCAAAGCGCATGTGTATTAGCTTATTGGCTTATTAATGTTATAGATTAATAACTTATTCTAATTCATGGATTTAATAACTTATTTTAATTCTTGGTTATCCATCTTTATTTTGTCTTTAATTGAGATGCAATTGATTATTACTTTTTTTTTTACTATTATCTTAAGTCCTACTTTTTTGTTTATATGTGACAGATCTTGTAACATTTAATGGTGCTCTAAAACATTATTTACAAAAAACAATTATGAAGTCTAGATGATTTAATCAATTTCTATTTATTGTTAATCCTTTAGCATCTCATTTTAATCCATAATATACTTCCTGTAAAACTGCTAAAAATTTTTTGGAAATATGGAAACCTCTTGTTATACATTTCCAGCATTGTTAATCTTCTCCACATCATCATGTATTGTAAATGCTGCTATTGCCTTTGACAAATATTTTTCAATATTTGAGAACATCCTGGACCTATATTTTAATGATGTGATGATTTAATCATGCATACATGCTTATAGAGTTAAACCCCTTTTATAATCTACAAATAAAATACAAAATGACAAATCATACTCAAATTGTTTTTTTGATAACTTCTTTTAATATTTAAATAATCCTAAATCTAATTTGTTTTTTGGTGGTTTGAATCTAAAGCTCACTGCAAATGAATTGAAATTATTTTGGTAATGATTTTATAAACAATTGATAAAAGAATGACAGGTCTGCGTTATCTAATATATTATTTTTTATTTTCCACCTTTTTTAAATATCAATATTGTTATTTTTTTTTTCAATCATCTTATGCTTTAGTTGTATTTTTATATTGGACTATTTCCATCATCTGTTAAATGTATTGAATGTCTTTAGCAAAATTTAACTTTATTTAAATATTCCAAATACATTCAACTGTTAATAATAGCATATCAAACAGGTTGGTATATGCACAATATTTTGGAGGTATTATACTCCACTCTTCTTCTGGTGATGCTGGCCTGATGAGTGACAGTATGAACCTGAACCCTTAGATTCTTGAGTATTGAATTTTAAGGTAATGCTCTAACCAACTGAGCCATCCTACCAAAGAAAACAATTTGTAGAAATTTCATATACTTAACAATGTCTTAGTTGGTTAGGGTGTTACCTTAAAATTCAATACTCAAGAATCTAAGGCTCAGGTTCAAATCCCATGCTAGTACTGTCACTCATCAGACCAGAAACACTTGAAGAAGAGGGGAGACTATTACCTCTCGAAATGTTGTGCATATACTAACATGTTTGATGTGCTATTACTAACAGTTGAATGTATTTGGAATATATAAATAAAGTTAAATTTTTCTAAAGACATTCAATACACATATTAGATGATGGAAAGAGTCCAATATAAAAATACAACATGAACACTACCATCACGAACCTTCAGGAAATCTCATGTTTTGCTGTATAAAGTAATGAATATGTTATTTTTTCATCTTTTTTAAAGAGTTTAACACATACAAACAATATACATTTACTATTGTTTTTTAACTCATAGTAATTTTATTAGTTCAGATTAAAACTATAATAGCATGCATTCATAGATAAGTATATTGTCTTTAAATAATTTATTTATAAGTTCAAATAATATTATACTCTTTAACACAGATATATACTTTAAATTTATATTAAAGATTAATCTTGTAAAACAAAATATAATAATTTGATATTGATAAAATAGTGAAGACATGCATAAGAGATTGTGATTTGGGCCTAACATGGAATGCTGGTTCAGCCTAAAATACACTTATTAGGACATTTGTTTTTTTGGATGTTTTTATTAACAGGTTTCAAAATTGTGTAATGGAATGGAAGTCTTTAACTGAGTTTGAAGTTTACATTTAAATTAGGGATAAAATCTAGTGTAATAAATAATTAATAATAATTTAAACACCACATGATCACTATTCTTCATGCTTACTCTGGCTTGCACTGGATGGTGCTATTATATGAAGAGTTTCTCCTCTGTTTAATAATAGTTATTAATTTATTTATCTGAAGTCATTGGTGTCAAAGTTGTGAGTGCAGAAATTTTGGCAAGTATAAATCAAAATGTAAAATTGGAGGTTAAATATATTGATTATTTTTTATTAACATATTTGTATTAAAAATATAATAATTTTAATGTAGAATATTGGAGGTTAAATATATTGATTATTTTTTATTAACATATTTGTATTAAAAATATAATAATTTTAATGTAGAATATTTATGTTTAACTATGAAATTGTTTAAAGATAAAACTTAGTTTCTATGTGGACATAATCTTGAGCTATTTTTGTCTAGAATCTTCTATTAATCTTTTGCTTAAAAATAAAATGTTAGCTATTGTCTACTACATTCAATATAACAAAGTGGGAAGGGCTTAAAACAAAATATAGCAGATATCATGGTTTCACTATCATCATCATTATCATTTTTAATTGATCCACTGCAGGAGATCTCTCCAATTTCAGTCCATCTTCTTTGATTTTTAGTCTTTCTTCTCCATATGACCCCAATACATTTTTTTATTTCATCCATTCATCTCTTATGTGGTATGTTCTAGGTCTTTTACAATCTCTTGGAATCCAGTTTAAAATTTTAACTGTCTGTCGATTATCATCTCTTCTAGTAATATATTCAGCCCTACTCCACTTCAGTTTCTTAATTCTTTCAAATGATATCAGTAATACCTGTTTGTTCTTTCACTCACGTATTTCATTTTTAATTTCTTCTTGTTACTCTTAACATGCATCTCTCCATATTTTGTTGTGTGGTCTGAAGTCTCTGTATTCCTCTTCTATTAAGTGTCGAAGTCTTAGATCCATAAATAACAAATAGTAACACACATTTATTAAAAACCTTCCTTTTTAAACACACAATATATGTATATTAGCGGTGTATTATTTGGTTTAGTCCAAAAAACTAATTATTGTCAGTATTCAGTAAAGCTTAATATTGTTTTTTTATGTAACTAGATCATATCCCAGACAACACATAGTCAATTATTGATCTTTTATTGATTAACAACTATTTTTGTTTAAAAAGTAAAACAAACAAACAAACAAAAAAGATATCATGAATCGTTACTATCGGTGTTATTGAAATAACTTAGTGAATATTGGCTTCTTTCTCAATATTTCTCTGTAGAAGGATATTTTAAAGTCATTTGCTTGATTTACTTAAAAGTCGTTTTATAAACTCTTCAGCGGTGGTAAAAAATGTTATTTTTGAAGTTGACCAAAATGCTAGTTATTTTTCACTCGCTTACGCATGCAATTATCTTCAGTTGTTTGACAAGTAAAATTATTTGTCAGCATTTGAAGAAGATAACATTTATTAAATCATTATGTCAATTAGTTTAAATTAGGTAATGTGTTGTGCTTGATTAGATTTAGTATAAACAACCGACAATTATTTTTTTAATGGATGTTGACATATACTGTTTAGACAAGTTCTTATGTAATAAATAACTCATGAGAATATATATGTGTACATTGAGGATAGAATTATGTATAATGTATAGAAGTTTTCTATGGAAGGCTATCGGAGAGATCTTTGCTTTGCAGAAGTGTCTTTATATAGTTTAAAAGGAATATGTTCTTGAGTTTGCTGTATGCCATACTATATATGAGTTCGCTATTGCAAAACCACACCTTCATTGGATTGAACATGTAAAACAAATGAACCTGCGAGACTGACTGCGAGACTTTCTAAAAGAGTGTTTTATGATGAACTTATCCATGATTTATTGGGTATTGTAAACCTCATTTACATTTTAAGAATTATCTCAAAGATATTGTAAAGAGGTACAATGTGAATCATTTCCATTGGAAAGATTTCAGAAAAAAGTTTTCTCTGAAAAAATTAATAGGCAACTTCCTAAAATATATAAACAACATCATAAAAAAGATCAGCAGACCCTGTATCTGGATATATTTGTGGTTCATAGAAAGACAACTCAAAATCCATTTTCAGAGCAAATTTATTTACTTTCTATCTGTCCTTTCTTGTGTTTTTTTTTTTTGGGTGGGGGATAGAATAAGCATAATCATTAGATAAACATATGCATAAAACAACATGTGTGCAATGCATTTCTACCATAATTATAACCTCGAATTTGAATCTGGGCTGAACCAATTTTTTTCAAGAGGCTTAGGATTTTTCTTTCTGATAATTAGCTCATAGCCAAGATACTAACCATTTAGTATTGGTTGGTAAATGAGTAGTTAGCTATTCTCAGATAGAGAGCAAAATAAGGATGGAGGAACTGATCAAATTCTCATCACCTGGTTATTGGCCAGACTGCGTAGATATTGCCTTATTTTTTCACTATTTCCCTGTAAGTGGCCACTGAAGGCTCTGCAATGGATTACTTAAAGTTTATTTTACATAAATATACACATACATACATCAAAATCTTTTGAGGTGACTATACAGTAAGGCTCTAAGTATATACAGTATATAAATAAATACACACGCACAAGATTTACTATTATGATATTTAATGAACGAAAATAGTTAAAAAAATTATGTGTAGAGAGGAACTAAAAAAATAAATAATCTTTTGCGTTTTTGAAAAAAAAAAAAAATTTCAGAAATCAACTCAAAAGTTTTTAAAATTAGTAAAAAATATTAAAATTATTAAAAATAATACTTAAAAGATATCATATCTCATGTAATTAAAATAAGAATATTTAAAATATAAAATAATTACATCATTTTAATTAAGCATTTCGTTATCTACCTTTGTAGATAACTTTTTTTTTTTTACCTAATTTATTCTGACATTTACAAAAATACATTTATTTTGAAATTATTTTTTTCTAAAAAGCAAAACCATACAAAAATTTAACGATATTTAAATAATATTGAATTTTTAAAATTTATATGGAAATTTTATATATATGAAAATTAATTTAATAAAAAATTATATTAAAAATACATGCACATATTAGCAATATACAAGTTGTAAGATAAAATAAATGCCACAATACTTTTATCAGATTAATATAAATGGTTTTTGCACTGAATGAAAATTTCAAAAATATTTATATCTATAAATAAATTTTCTAACCCTTACAAACTCTGACAGTTGTTTTTGTTCCACCTGATGAGAGTTTTTAAAACTCAACTTTTCACTTCTGTATAAATCTTTACTTCATATTAAAACTCAAAAAATTAGACTTCATTTGTTTTTAATTCAATTTTATAAGGGAATAATATTATAAATAAGGGAACAAATCTATAGCCATGCACTTTTAAGAATTTACATGCACCAACATGTGAGCATCTGTTTGAAAAACATGAGTATATGTTTATGCTTAGAGCTTATCTATATATAAGCCAACCTTTGCTCACCAGGCTGTAATCCGGACTTCAATCTATTGTGTGCATGAGTTATAAATTATTAATTGACTTGTCCAAATCTATTCATTTTATAGCAGGAAGGAGATTTCATTTTTACCTATCTGTTATTAGAAATACATAGTAAATTTTGAATTTACTGCAATAAATCATATATTATTTATATAGCACAAACTGCATATGTAATATTATATAGGGGCAAATCTCCAGTCATATGCTTTTATAAATTTATATGCACTCACCTGTAAGCATCGGTTTGTAAAGCATAAGTGTATGCTTATGTTTATAGCTTATCTGTATATAAGCCAACATTTGCTCACCATGTTGAAATCAGGGTTTCAATCAGTTGTAAATTATTAATTGAATTATACAAACCTATTTGTTCTATAGCAAGAGAGAGATTGAATCTCATTTTTAACCATCTGTGCTATATAAATAATAGACTATTTAATATAGGAAATTCAAAATTTACTATGTATTTATAATTACAGATGATTAAAAGTGATATTTTATCTCTCTCTTGCTATAGAATGAATAGGTTTGTACAATTCAATTAATAATTTATAACTTAGGCACAGAATGGATTGAAGTCCTGATTTCAATACAGTAAGCAAAGTTTAGCTTATATATAGATAATCTTTAAGCATAAGCATACACTTCAGTTTTTCAAACAAATGCTCATGGGTGAGTGCATGTAAATTTGTAAAATCATATGACAGGAAGTTTGTTAATTTTTTATAATATTACATATGCAGTTTGCACTATATAAATACTAGACTATTTATTATAGTAAATGAATAATATTCTAAAAAATAACTTTTGAACTTTTTAAATATTTAAAAACTGATTTAAAAATAAGAACAAAAGATGTAAATATCATCAACAATGTTAATATAAATAGTTTTTTTTTTTAAAAAGGGGAAAACCAATTTAAGTTTATTTTTTTAATGGAATAAATGAATGTGGATTTGTGACTTAAAACCTGATATTGGCTTTATAATTTTAAAAATATTTGAAAAAATTCTAACACCATGTCAATTTTGACAGGTGATGGCATTATACAGTGAATTTCACATTTAATGGGTTAAAATCTTTTCTTTGAAAACAATAGATATAAGTCAATTACCCATAAGATACTGACTTCTTCTGATTTTTTTTAATTAAAAAAGTCAATGAATGCAGTACAGGAACATTATTTTAAAAATTTTATATTAATACAAGTTAAGATAATGTTAAAACTGCAATATTCAATAGTGGAATTATCACTTTTTCTGAGGAAAAACTCATCAATTTTCAATAAATATGAGAATTATCAAGTCAATGGAGAGTGCCCTCTTCAAAATATGAATATGAGAAAAATATATGTACTACTGGAAACAATGTAATTTAACTTAGTAATAAACATAATATTACAGAGAATTGTTATGATACTGCTGTGCATCAACTTCAAATCTTTCTCTAGTAGTTATTTTTAGTGTTATTTTGCCAGTTTAATACTCATTCAATAGTAGAAACTAGAAATAAAGTAAATATTAATTTATTAGTTCAAAATAAAAATCTGAATGTGTCAGTAATCTATAGCATAGACTACAGTGGAAAACTATAAATGAACTGACAAAAATCTAAAAGATTGTTGGACATATGAACAAACTTATAAACTTCTAATATTTAATAAAGAAAAATTATATATTTTATAGTATATTTAATCATTTATTATTATTTTTACAAAATATTTGTAAATTATTAAAAAAAAGAAATATACTCATATTTATATTTAGATATTTTTAAAAAATGTTTCATTTTTTAAAATACAAGTTGAAAAAATGTGAAATAATAATAAAAAGAGAATTATGACCATTATGATCCTTACTATATTAGCACAAAACTTTTGTGATATTTTAATAATTGTAAATGCAATTTTAAATTTTAGAACAGAAATTTATAGCTTTATGACATCTTTATAATTATTCATTCATATTTAAAAAAACAAAATCCAATCATCAAAGATATCAATGATTTACTTTTTTCAACAGTATTACAATAATCAGCCAATAAAAAAAAGAGACTATTTCACTTTATTATTATTTTTTCTTTCTATATTTAGGAAAGCCAAATATGATTTTTAGGATATATTTCATTTATTAACTTAATTTTCTAATAAATCAAGTACAATTTATTAATTTATTATTATGAATAAAGATTTTAATACTAAAATATTGAACTACACAAACTGCCACTAGAGATGATGAAAAGCATTGAAATACAGGCAGGTTAAATTTTAATTTATTGGCACATGATTGGGACTACACTTTATTGCACTTTAGTGTATTTTCCATTTATCACTGCATCTGTTTAGTATATTATATTTTTTAAATATTTTTTGAAGAGGGTATTTTGTACTGAAAGTGCATTTAAAGATTCAAGTAATAACTTAATATCTCTGGATTTTCACTCTTTGAATGAAGCCTTTATATTAATGCACAACATTATTATTCAAGTTACATATCTTATAATAATTTTGATACATAATAATAAAATTGGTTTCAAGTTTGATGATTTTAGTAAATGAAACATTCTCTTATAGGTCACTACAAAACTAAGATCTTCATATATCTCTCCATAGAAAAATACAGAAGAAGAAAATAATACTTTACCACAGAAGTCAGTCAGTAAATTTTTTGCAAATGTCATTATTAAATCAAGAACTCAGTCTCTAAAGGGATGAGGCTGAAAATACCTGATTGGTAACAAAATCTCTATCATATCACAATCATATATTTTGTTGGTAGTTGTGGAGGGACCATACTACCACTGGTAGATGCGCCACCATCAACAACTGGCCCGAAGCTTGCAAGTGATAAATGTCTGTGTCAACCACAGAAATATTTTGTCTCTGTAATCTTTCATCAACCCTTATTTTATTAACATATTTACCATTTGAGCATTACTCTCTGATTAATAATAGTAAGATAATTATTAAACAGTAAATATTAGATGGTTAGTTGGATTGATTATCTGAAAAAAAATCTAAGTCCATGCATGTCTTGAAAAATTTTCAAGTTTTTTATAGATGTGAACTGTAATTTATGAGACTGACAAATGAATAAGCTAACAAAAAATTTTCATGATCTGATATTTAAATAAAAAGTGAATCATGGTGGTTTGATGGACACTAACTGATTCCCAGTAACAGAAACACAAGTTCAGGTAGTGATTATTTCATTTTTTATAAAGCATCGTTATTTGAAAGTCTGTGGAAAATTTCTTGCTTTTTCCCCCAACTCTTTCTGTCTATCTATCTATCTATCTATCTATCTATCTATCCATCCATCCATCCATCCATCCATCCATCCATCCATCCATCCATCCATCCATCCATCCATCCATCCATCCATCCATCCATCCATCCATCCATCCATCCATCCATCCATCCATCCATCCATCCATCCATCCATCCATCCATCCATCCATCCATCCATCCATCCATCCATCCATCCATCCATCCATCCATCCATCCATCCATCCATCCATCCATCCATCCATCCATCCATCCATCCATCCATCCATCCATCCATCCATCCATCCATCCATCCATCCATCCATCCATCCATCCATCCATCCATCCATCCATCCATCCATCCATCCATCCATCCATCCATCCATCCATCCATCCATCCATCCATCCATCCATCCATCCATCCATCCATCCATCCATCCATCCATCCATCCATCCATCCATCCATCCATCCATCCATCCATCCATCCATCCATCCATCCATCCATCCATCCATCCATCCATCCATCCATCCATCCATCCATCCATCCATCCATCCATCCATCCATCCATCCATCCATCCATCCATCCATCCATCCATCCATCCATCCATCCATCCATCTATCCATCTATCTATCTATCTATCTATCTATCTATCTATCTATCTATCTATCTATCTATCTATCTATCTATCTATCTATCTATCTATCTATCTATCTATCTATCTATCTATCTATCTATCTATCTATCTATCTATCTATCTATCTATCTATCTATCTATCTATCTATCTATCTATCTATCTATCTATCTATCTATCTATCTATCTATCTATCTATCTATCTATCTATCTATCTATCTATCTATCTATCTATCTATCTATCTATCTATCTATCTATCTATCTATCTATCTATCTATCTATCTATCTATCTATCTATCTATCTATCTATCTATCTATCTATCTATCTATCTATCTATCTATCTATAACAGCATTTTAAATGTAGAATTTAGTCCAGAGTTTTTGTTTATATATCTTAGGTTTATATTTCTGAAGATTTATTTTTTCCCCCCAAAATATGATATGGTAAGATAAAGACCAATCTTTCTCTTTTACTAATTGAAAACTTATAAAACTATAAAATGCAACTCATGAATACTATGAATTAATTTGATTGGTTATATATAATAATTAGAAGGTTTTCATAGGCTTTTTTAAGATATAAATATTAATAGTTTTAATGAGAATTATCTATAAGTTTTAACAAATAATGTATCAATTAAAAACTAGCATTAAAAATCGTGCCATATTTGTTTAATTACTTTTAACCAAATGTGGAAACATTTTTCATTTATATTTTAGGTTAGGTAAAAATGTACATTAATACTTTATATGGGAAGTATGGAGGAGTTTATTATTACTTTATATGTGTTGAAGCTAGAAATATAAAACCTTAAATATCTTCACCATCAACCTTTTGATATCAAAATCACATTATGGGTCGATCCTAAACTCTAATATACAAACACCAACTAGTAAATTACAGATCTCTAAACAAAAAATAGTGACAGCTTTCAAATGATGAAGCCTGGAATCTAAATACCAAGACTTCATCATTAAATACAATCTTGATTCCCTTCCCACCAACCACTTTTTATATTACAAACATGGTTATTCTAACATAGATCCTATAAGTGGTCTGTGCACAGTAGGAGATGAATCAATAGTTCGTTTCACCTCTGTTTGCACAAAGCCCAAAACTATCCATGATTTCATTTCAACCAACATTAAAATAAATGTTAGTCTGGTAATGTCTTTAAAAGATAGTCTCAATATAAAAACCCATCCCATTATCAGGTTATCCATCTTCTTAAACTATGCCATATGGGTCACTAGATGCAGAGTGATGATAGAATGTCCCCAACTAGATGAAATTCAATTTTTTACACATACTTTAAAAAAAAGAGATGTGAACTCCTAGCCCTCTCAAAAACAGTTTAGGACACATGGAACCTCATTTCAATCCCCACACAAGAAAATTCAACCGCAAAAATCAACATAAATAATACAACAGGGGCAAGCAATAACCACCAACCCTACAAGTATACAAAGACCTCATCTGCAGGGGCATTACAATATTCATCCGAATGATAAAAGATTAAAACACTGGTCACTTCAGAGATTAAACATTAGAAAATGTTTGAAACTCTATGTAAGGTAGCCTAGCCATCACAGGAATAAACTTCACATGATCACTATTTTTTATACTAGCACATAATTGTTATAAACAAGGCAAAACTCTCCATACAGTAGTGCCACCCTATGCCAACCAGAGTAATCAATGGATGTGAGAAGGCTTGTGCAAAAATCCCGATCTAATGCCTACTCATCCAATATCCCCAGACTAATTTCTGGCTTGTGGCCTTCATCAGTGAGGAGCCTTGGATCTGAGAGCACTGCACCTAGATCTTCAGATCTAATGGAACCCTCCAGCAGCCACCCTTTTATCTCTACTTAACTACAAAACTGTGAGAATGAAATTGAAAACACAATAATATTTTCAATCTAAGCTCAATAGCTTATATAGTCACATGGGTCTGAACTCAATTCAGCACCCATACATTATGGTGTCTTTGGCTCTTTAAGAACCATAGCCACCACTATCCTATTAGGCAGTATTGGTATTAAATCACTAAACATCACATGATCACTATCTCTTATACTAGCACATAATTGTTATTAAACAAGGCAAAACTTCCCATACAGTAATGCCACCCTGAGGCAACCAGAGTAATCAATGGATGCCAGAAGGCTTGTGCATTAGATCCTAATATCTTGGTGCAGTCATCTCAGATCCAAGGCTCCTCACTGATGAAGGCCACAAGCCAGAAACTAGTCTGGGGATATTATTTGAGTAGGCACTAGATAGGGATTTTATGCACAAGCCTTCTGGCATTCATTGATTACTCTGGTTGCCACAGGGTGACACTACTGTGTGGATAGTTTTGCCTTGTTTAATAACAATTATGTGCTAGTATAGAGATAGTGATCATGTGATGTTTAGTGGTTGAACACCAATCCTGCTTAATAGGATAGTGGTGGCTATGGTTGTTAAAGAGCCAAAGACACCAAAATGTATCGGTGCTGAACTGAGTTCAGACCCATATGACTATATAAACTATTGAGCTTAGATTGAAAATATTATTGGGTTTTCAATTTCATTCTCATAGTTTTGTAGTTAAGTAGAGATAAAAGGTGGCTGCTGGAGCATTGCATTAAATCCTAAGATCTAGGTGCAGTGCTCTCAGATCCAATGCTCCTCTCTGATGAAGGTCACAAGCCAGAAACTAGTCTGAGGATTTTGGATGAGTAGGCACTAGATATGAATTTTATGCACAAGCCTTTTGGCATCCATTGATTACTCTGGTTGGCATAGGGTGGCACTACTGTATGGAGAGTTTTGCCTTGAGAAATAAACTTGTGTATATCAAATGTATAAATAAAAATTAAATTTGGGGGAAAAAATCAGGCAATGTATCACATGACTATCATATGATACCTTCAAACTGTTATATTTTTTTTCTTTCACTACATTTATACCATATGTATGGGGACAAAATAATCAAAGTATCAATTATAAACTAGCATTGCTAACTGAAAACTATGCTATCTAAATGTTGCAAAAATTTATCCACAAAATACATGAGTTCTATTAAGATGATTAATAGCCATATCTAAAAGCCTGAGAAAATCTAATTATATATAAATTTTGCTGTATAAAACAAATAAGGAATTATCTTTCTAATCATGTAAAACAAATAAGGAAATGTTATCAGTTTTCACACCTATAAATTATTAATGTCTGATCATTTTCTCTTTCATAATTGGGAATATAAACTAAAAAACCTTTCCATTTTTTATTTAAAAGTGGCTTGTACAAATACTATTACTAAGTAGGATGAGATCAGTAGGTTCTAAATGGAACCAAGCAAAATAACAATTACTGAAATTTATCTATAAAATACTAGGAGAAATTCATGGGAAAATTTTGCGCACGCACATACATATGTATCTGTAATTATTATTGTTTTTTTTTTTTTATTGGAAAGATGTATTTTAGATATTAGAAAATAGTAGTAAAGTCTAAACGCAAATTCATTTAAGTTCTAAATTTATTGAAGCAGTTGTAAACGTTTTTATTTCGAATACTATATATATAATGTTGAAGGTCGTGAATAGAACGCAAATCATTCAGCATTTATAAACCTATTAGCAATTTTAAATAAAATTCTTTTAGCATTAGTAAATGCTTCTTAAGCTTTTAGAGTGAATTATTAAATTGAGAACTCTCTATTCTTCACTCAATTCTTATAAGGCACGTGACTGAAATACTGATCCGGGAAAGTGAAATGATCTATTATTCCCCTGTAATAGTTAAAATCAATAAATTTGATATAAAGAAACCATTTATTATCATTTCTATTGGCAGTACTTTTTTTAACCAGGTCAAATAATAAAAAAATAATATAAGAAAATTATTCATATTAGATCCTATATTTTGTCAATGTTGCAATATATATACTGTATATACAATAGATTACGTCACGGATTATATCTGCAATAATTAAAATTAGCATTCTAGAATGAAAAAAGTCAAGTAGATGACGAAATTATGTGTCCATCCCTAATCTTATTGCTCCTGCATGAGTGTTTTTCCTATCTCATGTAAGAACACTGCGAAGTGACCAAATAATATCAGCTTCTGCTAAACTCTTTCGTTCTACGGTGCTACCCTTAATGATTAAATATGTACTTACACACATAGACAGAGAGAGTGAAAAAAATTAGATAGAAATAACAGCAAGGTATAATATTTTAAGAATTCTCTTTGACGCAAATATATAAATAAAGAAATAAAAGTGAATACATTTTTATTTTTTTTAATTTTTTTAAGTGTCATAGCATCGGCCCGCAACCCGGGCAACTGCCTGCAAGTGCAAGGCAGTCGCGCTGACCTCTCAACCACCAATGCAAAGTGAATAAATTAATGAACTTTATCGTGAATAATTAACAAAATTCAATTTATCATGTTCCAAAATTATTTATTTAAAAGTAAGTTTCACTTATTGTAAATTAATATATATAATATTTGAACACAAGTTTAATTATATGTATATATACTTGGAGTTTAGATGTAATTATAGGGGATTTGAGTATATACTTTCAAACTCCCTTCAGCTATACAACTCTCTCATACAACCGATACACATGACCACATGCATGTGAAAAAGATAAATGATCTCCAATACACATATTTCGTGCTAAACCAGCACCCACCAGTTGGTCCAGATCATTATCTCCCACACACATATGTAATCAGTGCTCAGTTTACATTAAGAAAGTAAATCTTCAAACTTTAATGGACAGACTTCAATTTACTCCATCCTCAAATTCTTCACCATCGATATGATGATGAAACACCCAAATCCCTTATTGATGCCAATATTATTGTCATGCCCATGTTCACTTTAAGTCATCCTGACCCCTCATGTATAGGACCTTGTTTATTTAAGTATGGGAGATGAGAATCTGGATCAACTGATGAGTGCTAGTTAATCACAAAATATGTATATTAGAGATCATTTATCTTTTTCAGGTGTGTGTTTATGTACATCAGCCGTACGAGATAGCTGAAGGGAGCTTGAATGCCTATCTTCAAATCCCCTATAATTACATATTATAAAAGTTTAAAAGCGATAAGAACTAGAATTAATAGCTTATTAATATATTGGAATGATAAACCAAGTTTTGCATCAATAGTAGTCTTATTTAATCATCATTTTCAATCATTGTTGATTATATGATCTCTTCCAACTTAATATAATTTGTTCAAACTTTAACTTTTCTTCTTCACTTCTCTCTGGCAAACTTTTTATTTCATCCATCCATCAAATATATAGCTGTTTTACAATTTTTTTGGGATTTAGTTTAATATTCTAACTATCCATCCATTATTATTTGTTTTAACAATATGTCCACCCGAGTTCCATTTCAAACTCTTAATTGTGTTTTTGTTCTCTCATCTAAGTATTTTATTTCTATTCTCTTCTTGTTACTCCCAATACAGTTATCTTCATTTTTCATGGAGTCATCCAAAGTCTCTTTTTTGTTTTTTTCTTAAGTATCCAAGCTTCAAATCTATAACTCATCATCATCAACCATGTTCAATCCACTCCAAGTTCAATCCATCTTCTCGAATCTTTAGCTTCTTTTCTGCACACCCCCCCCTTGCACAATAGGAATACCTATGGTTGTACAAATTTGTTATTTTACTTATAAAAATATGAAGATATTATATTTAATTCTTATAACTTTGAAAGTATTAAAATTTATACTAGATATGTTGATGATGTTTTTGTCTCTTGTCCTCAAGGCATTATTGATGTTCTCTTATATAAACTGAATAATTTAAATAATTTAAAATCGACTATTGAGAATGAACAAAATGGAAAAATAAAATCTTTGGATTTACAAATATATAAATATGCTACTGATTTAAATTATAAATTAATTTTTAAACCTATTGGAGAAACAGTGTATATTCATTATAAATCACGTGTTCCAATGATACATAAAATGGCAAGTCTGAAATCATTTTTGCATCGCAATGATAAATTATGTAAATATAAAAGTGATAAAATTTTAAATATTGAACTCTTTGCTAATGAACTTTCAAAGGTTGGTAATGATAAAAAAAAAAATTTATGTGCAGTAAATTTGTTTAATAATAAGAAGAGAGTTTGCAATGTTACCTTAGATAATAAAAAAATGGGTATTTATGCCATTTGTAAATAACATGCAAACTAAATTAATTAAGAATATATTTAAAGAAAAGTATTATATTTAATTTTGTCTTCTGAATGTTAATCGATTGATTAATAATTCTAAGAGTATAATTCCTAAAATGCAAAGAAGTAATATAATTTATCAGATTTCATGTAGATGTAATAAATTACATATCAGTGAATGCAGATGTTCTGTGGAAAAAAGATTAAAGGAGCATCAGTTATAATATAATCGGATTAAAAATAGTGTAAATAGTCAATTTAATACAGCTTCAGTATTTTTTGACCATGAAAAATCTTGTAATTATAGGTTTACATTTAATATTAATGAAATAAAAATATTAATGGAAGAAAGGAATCATAAAAGGAGGATAATGAAAGAGGCAATTTTAATAGATAAATATAAAGATAATATTATTAACAGGCAAGTTGCAAATACAGCCATATACAGCTTATGGAGATTTACATAGCATTAAAATTTAAAATTTATTTAAAGCTGACTAGGATTACTACGTAATTGAAAGCACTACTAAAGAATTTAAAATACAATATTTTTCACCATTGAATTGTTTGTTTGTATATTATATATATCCAAGTCCAATTATGAAAGAAACATAACAAATTGGAGTTATGCTGTCACTATGGAATGAAGCAAAGAAACTCTGCTCAGAAATCAGTGATTTGGACAAAGAAAGAAAGAGTAGTTATCCATTAGCTATCATTAAAAAGCTTTAAATAGGCAAACTAAAAAAAAACTTCAAAATAAAAAAAACTATAATAGGTTGTATTCATATGTACTAGAGCAGACAAACTAAAGAAAATATAAAATCAATATAATATCAGAAAAACTTTACAATACCATAGTCAAGAAATCTTAATTCTGCCTAAATCCAAGCTGGAAATGCTCAAAAATCAAAACTGTGTATACAAAATATAATGTGGAGAGATATATATTATTGAAAACAGTCAATCAAAGGAAAAACAAAAAAGCAAAAAGTAATGATTAAAGAGAAAAAAATAGATGCATCTAAAGTAAACCATAATGTAGAAATGAATATATACTTGATTGAAAAAAGGCAAGAATATTGGATGAAGAAGAAAAAGTAAAAAGAATGAAATTCTAAAAAGCTGATTGTATGACTATAAGAAATAAGACCATAATTGTATTTAATGTTTGGAAACCACTCACTAACCTTGTCTTTAAGAAGAAATGAACAAACAAATAAATAAGAACACTCATAGATAAATATATAAAATTTATGTTGATGATTGTCTTTGATTAAAATAATCTCATTTGACAGAGCATCACCTTAAATTTGGTATGCCACAAATCTAATGCTTCCATATTTAATCCCCATGCCAGTACTGTCACTTGTTGGGTCAGTGCACCTGAAAAAGAGAGAAGAATAGTAACAGTTAGAAGATTATGTTAGACATTAAACTATGCTCTATTACTAACAGTTGAATGTATTTGAAAAATTGAAATAAAATTTTAATTTTTCTTAAGGAATTTAACAATTAATTTTAGATAATTTAAAATAGACAAAAGTATAATTACAAATACTTTGTATCAAACTATATATTGAGAGTCATTAACAGTTTTTCTGTGTTTGTAACTGTTTGTTTAATCATTTTCAGACCTAATAAATTTAACAAGCTGAGTTAAAAATGTATATTTAATCTTATCATATGTACAGGTTTTAGTTGGGATATAGTTTGAAGAAAAATTAATTTTTTTATTGTAATTACATTTTTAAGATATTAGTATTATAAAACAGGCAAAACTCACTATACGTTCCGGTTCCCCCCCGTTCCCGCCCGATCCACCCGCAACCCAAGGCCAACGTGTGCTTCGGGGGTTCCCTTTTCAGCCGCCAGAACGCAAATTTCAGTATGTGTTTAGCTGTACTGGGCGGCAGGACGTTTAGTGCCAATACAGACGAGGGCAAATAGACTAGGGAGGGGAGGACACAAAAATAGATTAAATAAAGTGTTTATAAGCAAAATATAAAGCTATAATAGGAAGTGGAAAGGATAAGCAGCATATAAGGATCTCGTAGCCTAATCCCTTGATTGGCCAGTCTTAGTGATTTATTTATAAAAATTGCCAAAGGTTTGAAGGTTGACGGTGGTTAAGTCGGTTAGAGCCTGGAAAAATATTTTCTAAAGTTTTATAACTTTTTGAAGCGCCGCGCAGGAGTGTTTTATAAATAGACTAAGGAGGATAATCGGAAGAGGAGGGGTTTTATAATACGACAGGAAGAGAACGGGGTTTTATATAAATCCGGAAGTAAGCGGGTTTAAACGACGGAAGAAGGGGTTGCCGGATTCAGGCCCACAGATCAGCGCCTTAACGGAAACCGGCTTGCTGACAAGGCTAAGCCCCCAAGAGCCGAGCCGACAACCAGCCGGGTCTTTAACCCCGGTGATCCAGAGTACAAAAAACCTTCATTCCCCAAGGTAGAGGCAGCGCTCTCGCGAAGGGAGGCGCCACAGCGTGAAGGCATCGGAAGCGGATTTTAAAAGAATATATAAAACCGGAACATGTCGTTTCACCCACAGGCTGAGTCCTGATCCCAATAAAACTAGCGAATAAACGACGGTGAGAACAAATAGTTAAATTACTCTGACCTAACCCTCGGGGCAGGCGTAGCGATAGTATCAAATTATTCAGTGATTTCCTCATATTATACATAACATTAAGAACACTTTGAAACATTATATATATATTTAAGTTGAAACTAGATTGTATTTTATAACAACTAACTAGATAAAAAGTGATTTAACTTTACTAACTCGGAAGTGAAGGAATATTTAATTCAGAACATGAAATACTTTTAAATTAAATTGATCATTATTACACACAGTTTCACAGTTTGGAAATATTACTATTGGCAGTTTGTTCACGAAATAAGCAACATAAGAAAATATAAATGCATCAGTTGAAATATTATTACTATTAATTACAATTTTATAAATGATTTCTAAAGACAGAGCAGAGGATTAAAAAAGAAAAGAAATTTACTGACAGGTTTAATAATAGCATATAAATGAATAAAAAACTTACATATGATTTACTTGATTGATAATATTAAGCACGAAGAAAGTTAAAGTTCGTGTAACAAAGTTCTCTTCTTTCTTCATCCAGCTGGTTGTACAACGAGCATTTTTGAAAGTTTTTGTAAGGCATAGAAATTTTGAGTTGGAAGTTGGAAATTCGAAGTATATGAAACATGATCAAACAGGCACGAAGATTCACTTTGGCAGGACAGAGTCAGCTCCTGCACTTAGCCCATCAACATTGCGATTCACTGGTAAACTTCTTAATAAGATATTTGAATTATTATTAACTGCTGTGTTGTCTCGAGACTACCTCTCTCAAACACGACCCAAGTTAGAATCTAAGTTTTTTTCTAAAATAGCCACTGTGCCTTTGACTTGTTTTTGTTTTAGGCTCGCCTACTTTCTCTACCTCTAGCGATGCAGCTTCAACATCAATTATCTGTTTTTTAGCATCTTTTAATTTAATACCTATTTTTAAATTGACATAATAATTACATATAAAAATTCCTTACTAATTTTGAATACTACTTAATTGCTTTGTACATTTGTGCAATTAGATTTTAATTAAAAACACTGATCAAAGGAATGTGATTTTTGATCAGTATTTTTAAACGACTTTATACAATTTTAAAACTAAAATTTAAAACAAATACGCCCGCACTGAAACTTTAAATTAAATGATATAAATTCACAAACCACGCACACACAAATATTATTTCGTGGTCTGTGACATTTATATACGGGATCTTTACATATTTATTTACAACTATAAAATACATAACTAAATTTTATTATAATTTGAAATAGACAAAACCTCACTGCGGGCGAACAGTGGTTTGAATTACCGTACATGAAAACACCTGAAACGAAGATCGGTTCTCCGATCTGTCTGTTTCAACGTATTGCCACACACAGCAAGCTAGAGTAATGAATGGATGCCAGAAGGCTTGTGCATAAAATCCCCATCTAGTGCCTATTCATCCAATATCCCCAGACTAGTTTCTGGCTTATGGCCTTCGTCAGTGAGGAGCCTTGGATCTGAGAGCACTTCACCTAGATCTTAGGATCTAATGCAACCCTCCAGCAACCAGCATCACTGACGAAGGCCATAAGCCAGAAACTAGTCTGGGGATATTGGATGAGTAGGCACTAGATGGGGATTTTATGCACAAGCCTTCTGGCATCCATTGATTGTCTAGCTTGCTGTGTGTGGCAATATGTACAGTGAGTATCACCTATTTTAAAACAGTTATACACAAACATAAGAAGTGGTGGTCATGTGATATATATATTAGTATTATATTAAAAAATAATACATACATATCTCTAAGCCCTCTTAAACATTGTATGGATTTTTTTTTCATCATATGGCTGCTATAATTTTTAAAAATAATAAGAATTATAAAAATTAAATATATTTTATGTTTATTAATAAAAATATCATTGAAATAAATAAAAGTATATTTGAAATGAAAAAATAAACTTAAAACAAAATTGTGCTACATTGTACGATTAAAACCTGTTCTTATTCTCTGATTGATTGTGCTATCTAGGTTCAAAAATAAAAAGTAAAATATAGATTCATTAGTTTCAAAGTTAAACTGTAAATAAGAAAAAACTGATCTAAATAAGTAACTAATATAAAATAACTTCAATCTAGTTCCGAATAATTGCGATGTCATATCACTTTAGAACTGTAGTAAAATTGAAAAAGATTAAAAGCACTAACATAATTATTTGAAAGGTATCTAAGTAAACAAATGTTGAAATGTAGATAAAAAACATAGCCACCCATTAGTAAAAGTTAATAGATATGTTTAATATTTAACACAAAATTGAATTATATAATATCTATATTAAAGGCATATAATAATTTGAAATTTTATAAATAAATATTACCAATTGGTAGTGAAGTTGTCTTTATTTTTTTAAAAAAAAAAAACAATGCTCTGTGGCTTGCTAATAAACATTTATAAATTAAATTGAGGTAATATCTATAACTGTTATAACATCTATTTATTGATCAGATTGGATACGGATTATATATTTTATGAAATTCTAAGCCTGATAAAAATCTGAAAGATTTTAAAGGTATCTGGCCTAAATTTGAATCACAGGTCAGAAAATAATGCAGGTTAAGAAGTCCCAATATGAAACTCCTATGAAGTCATTCACAGAATAGATATGGTGTCAGGTATTTGGCATGAAATGCCAAATTGAAAAAAATAATTTTTAAAAAAATTTGTATAAAATATTTCAACTTCTACAGTTTGTAATTATAATCTTCTAATAAATCAACTTTTTTATAGCTTCATTTATTTGCCAAAATTTATGTGTACCAATAGGATTCTCACAGACATGTACAGATAAATTTGAATGTATTGGTAATAAAAACAGATTAATTGAGGATTTGATGGAATGATAATACTTTTGATGTGTATCCAGTGATTCAGATATTATATATTTGCAATGGTAGTTAGCTAAATACCATACATAGATTCACTTGTACAAATAAAAATAAATGCTGGTACAATCTACTTAATGACCTTAAATCTAGTTTTGATCTTCAGAGATTGTTGCCCTGAAAATTACTTTATTTCATGATACTATTTTAAAACATCTAACATTCTTATTATAATAGTATGATGAATTTAACTGTGATCTATAGCTAACTTTAAATAGACTAATTTTTTCCTGGGATGTGATTGTTCAACTCCTCCGATTTTATTAAGTATAACGGATTATTTAATTAAATTTGAAAGTCCTTATAATCATATTATTTTCTTTTAAATATATCCAGACATTTTTGTTATGAAAAATATATTTATACATTTTTTATTAGCGTTAATTCCTTTAATCAATCCACTGGTGGTTTTGATTATACAATTTTAATTATAATATATGTGGGATTCGAACTCAGACTTTCACATGACCCACAACTTTCAGTGCCATCTTATATTGCTGACCCTCCTGATCACACACATATTGAAAAGATAAATAATCACCAATATATGTATTTCATGCTAAACCAGCACTCATCAGTTGGTCCAGATTACAATCTCCTCTATATATACAATCACTACTCAGCTTTATATTAAGATAGCCAATCTTCTTACTTTAATGGATAGGCTTCCAACCCACAATTCTTCAGCCTTCCATTTCATTGAAAATCTGATTATTTACCTTTTCAACATGTATGTGATCAGGTGGGTCAGCAATTTAAGATGGCACTGAGAGTTGTGGGTCATGTGAAAGTCTGAGTTCGAATCCCGCATATATTACATATATAAATGCAGGTGTTAAGCCTGTACTATGTATTAATTTATATAAATAATGTGTAAAAGGTCTGGGTCATGTGAAAGTCTGAGTTCGAATCCCGCATATATTACATATATAAATGCAGGTGTTAAGCCTGTACTATGTATTAATTTATATAAATAATGTGTAAAAGGTCTGCCCTTCCCTTACATATGTATGTATAAATGGATTATTCTCCTGCACGTGAGGGGTCAGAATGACTAAACATCAATATGGATAGGATGACAACCTTGGCACTATCATGGGCTTTGAACATTCCATCATCAGGTTTTTAATGAAATGGAAGGCTGAAGAGTTGTGGGTTGGAGTAGTTTGAAGCCTGTCCATTAAAGTATGAAGATTGGCTATCTTAACATAATGCTGAGTACTGATTATATATATATGTGGAGATGGTAAACTGGATCAACTGATGAGGGCTGGTTTAGCATGAAATACGTATATTGGTGATTATATATCTTTTCAATATGTGTGTGATCAGGTGGGTCAGCAATATAAAATGGCACTGAAAGTTGTGGGTCATGTGAAAGTCTGAGTTCGAATCCCGCATATATTACATATATAAATGCAGGTGTTAGACCTGAACTATGTATTAATTTTAATTATGCTTTTCTATGTTTATCAAACATTACACTTCTTATATATTAAATATTATATGTAAATATACTCTGCATATATGTTTAATTATAGATTCAACATTTTTATGAGTCGTATATATTTGTATGTATAATAAACATAACTTATTTACATATAAAAACTATTCATAATTATTATTCATTTATTTAATTGGTGATTATTTATACTATTTTTGAATTATTATATTATAAATCAGATAATATTCATATATTTTAATAATAAAATAAATAAAATTAGTGGATACTTTTAATTGCTAATATCATTAGTTATCTGCCAAAGACAGGTTTCGCACATCAATTTACATTACAGTATTTGTAGCGCTGAATTATGTTAATTGTAATTCACCTCTTAATTCAATAAAAACGGAAAACGTTTTACCAGAGCGAAGCAAAATCAAACTGATTTAGAAATTATTTTCTTAGACAGCAAAAAAGTTTTTTTAAAAAAACTTTAACAAATCAGATTATACACATATATTTTATCAAAAAACATTATTTAAAAATTATAAAAGAATAAATAATTCGATTATTAAATTTGTAGTTTTATGTTAAACTATTTTCATCTCGAGTTAAATTGTTAAATGTTTTTTTTAGAAAAGCTCAAATTTTATGCTTACTTTACCAAAATACATTCAACTGTTAGTGTATTAACATACATGTTAATACAGAACGTAACGTTCAGCGTGGTATTATTCCCTTCTCTTCTTCAGATCATGCTAGCCTGACCAGAACGCTAGCATGGGGGGGGGGGGATTGACCTGGTAATTTATAGATTCATAAATACTAAATTTAGGATCATACTGCAATTATCTGTAGCATTCTGCAAAATTCAATATCCATAAATCTAAAAGTCACCACCTTAATCCTAGGGCTAGCACATTATTGGTCAGAATAGTAACTCCTGATGGGTATAGATGAATAATGTTACTGAGAAATGAGTTCTGTATTAACATGAACGTTATTATTAATAGTAGAATGTTTTTAGATAAGTATAAATAAGGTTTTTTTTTCTAAAAAAACGTAATGATTATAATAGATGATAGAATTAGTACATGAATTGCATGTAAAATTTACCATCACAAATCTTAAAGTAAAGACTGATTATAAAATGTTTTTTTTTTTAAAAAAAATGAAGTTGTTTTGATAGCTATACATGTAATAAATTTTTAAAAAATTATATATAAAAAAATTGAACATTAAATTAAAACAGTACTATTGTATAGTAATTAGTGTTGAAAACTTATCACTTCCAGACATGGGATTCAAATGAAGAATTCTTGAGATAACTGAGAATTTTTCAATAAAACATAAAAATTTATCAACAGTCAGCTTACAGATAACCATTTAATCATTCACTACTAAGCAAATATCTAATTATTTTGAAGACTAAAAGTTGCACCATGGGAACAATGCATAAATCTATGACATCATTTTTACTAGTTGTGATGATTGCATCATATTATAGTCATAGTTTTGTTTATGGTTATGAGACTGACATTTAACATTTCAGATACTTGATGTTGCAAATCAATTTACTTTGTGAAGCAAAATCATACAATCATCAGTTATGCCAATGAATTGGGATATATTGGCCTATACCTTAACTAACTAACCATCCAACATTAGTTCACAAATAAGTTATCTAGATATTTTTAACTATAGAATGAAACAACAATACAAAAATGCTCAAACATTCCACACTGGACAATTGACAAGAGTGGTGAGTAGTAGTTTATTTTTCAGTATTTGTTTGCAAGGGGTTGTTGAAGAATTCTTTGATCTAAAGTGGGCTATTTTTTTTAAAAAAATACTATCTTTTTACTAAATAATGAAATGTTTATTGCCCTGGATTTAAATTCAAGTCATGAACATGTAGTAACAAGCATGTTTTTTCCAGTGTGTAAATTAATGATGAAAACAATCTTTGTTAATTAGATAAATGTCAATAGGTAGATAGAAAAGATATTTGCAAATAAAGTTTTAAGAAATGTAGTCATTAGTAACTTTTGAAATCCTGTTTAAATATGTTAGGTGGGATATATTTTATGTGTAATGGAAAACTCCTTTGCTTTACATTGTTTTATTTTAAATACAAACATAATGTAATTAGAGGGATTTGAATTTAGACTTTCAAGATTTTTTCAGCCATCCAATCCATATTATACAACCAAAACATATGGCCACATACATGTGAAAATGATAAATGATCTCCAATATATGTATTTCATGCTGAACCAGTACTCATCCGTTGGTCCAAATCACCATCTCTCACACATATATATTATCAGTACTCGGTTTATATTAAGATAGCAAATCTTCAAATTTTAATAGACAGGCTTCAATCTGCTCCACTATTTAACTCCTCAGCCATCCATATCTTATAAGTATGTATATAATCATTTAATTATACATTTCATCATTTATTGTATATTATTTAATATAATTAGATCTAAAAATACAATCTGGTGGTTTATTGCCAGGAAATTCACATGAACCTCAAAAACCAAAATGAAAAAATGGAGATTTAGAATTCACAGCTATATCATTGCACTAAATGATACAGTGCAAAAATAATGGAATAGGTTGAAGGTCAAGAGTTCATATGCAATTTATATGAAAAGAAATAGGTAGATAGATCTATGAACCTTGAGTTTAGAGTTCATTACTCGATCACTGTACTAAAGTATGCAAGGAAATTAGACTATGGTAAACTTAATAAAGATGTTATCAATCCTATGAATTTTGAATACCAGAAGAATGTAATGGAAAAATATAAAATTTCCAAATGTGCATGGAAGTCCATGTGTTTAATATCTGTAGTCCCCAGATGGATGAAAAGTTGTTTATGGCAGAGAGATAAAATGGTTTGAACTTTTATGCTGTTTGGTAGTTTAATGAAATGTGCAACTGATAAAAATTTTAAAAAAATTGAATGTAGTTTCAGAGCATAATGATTTTTAACCCTTCTTCAAAATGTTAAATGTGGATAGAAATCAATTCCTATTTTGTATGAAAATGATATAATGGACAAATATTGAACTATCATGAAGATACTGCTGTTTAATTTTTCTAGTTTATTTTATGAGTAAAGGTTGTATTCAAGAAATGAGTGTTGGGTGAAATAGGATGGTCTGACTCTGATACTGTTCTATTCTTACAATGTAATGAAGTTTAGAACAAGAAATGCATTAAAAATGTAACTAGAAGATTGAATTTACTCATCACTATCATTTTCAACAATTATCAATCCACTGTAAGATAAAGATCTTTCCAAGTTTAATCTAGTTTCTCTGATTCATAGCCTATATTCTCCAGATCACACTAGACCATTTTGTTATTTCCTTGATTTATTTAACATATGATCTCTTTTTAGATCTTTTATAATATTTAAATCTTCAACTATTTCTCTATTACCATAACATATGATCTCTTTTTAGATCTTTTATAATATTTAAATCTTCAACTATTTCTCTATTACCATACCTTCTGCCAATGCCAATACAGTTCCATTTTAGGCTCTTAATTTTTTAAATAATATCTGTGATACCTGTTTGTTTTTTTACCCATGTTTTCATTATTTATCTTTTTTTTAATAAATGATTTATGCTACTAGAAATTTACATTTGAAAAATGTACTTTTTTAATCATTACTTGTGCATGTATTTAAATATGGGTTAACTGACTTCTATTTTATATTTAACATTTATATTAATAAGTGATTCATTGTATACTCCAGTGCTAACCAAAAAAGCACGAGAAATTAATGTGATATGATATATGTAAATTGACCGCTTCTTAATCTAAAGTTGTTCCTTCCATTTAAATCCATTGTATATTACTGTGAACATCTCTACCTTGTGTTCAAATCTGCACCAAATCATTTATTAAAATAATCAATTAATGAATATCAGATGGTTGGCAATGCCATTTGATATTCAATGACTGTTTATGCTTACATGGAATAGTATAGCATGAAGTAGTTTAATATTGTTAATAAAATGTTTTAAATCTATTTACAGTTTAGATGAAATTATTTTGATGTGCATAATTAAGAACCTTTTACCTCTAATGTAGGATCTTAATCAACTTCAAGTGTTATAGCTTAAAAAAGTAATTTTAAGTTGCATTTTTAAATTTTTTTATTAATAAGACAAATGATTGAAATTTACTGTTAATTATAATTATGATTTATCTTATTTTGTAGAATACAATGATTTAAATGTAAGATTTAAATTAAAAAAAAGTGTAAAAGAGTATACTAGTTCCAATCCTAAACAAGCCTCTTAAAATGCACTGTTAAAATTTGATGTAAAATATAATTATCAATAATACAAATTATGCATAACATATTATTACATGGAACAACCAATACAGGAATGCTAGAGCTCATCTTACGTGGTAATAAAGAAAATTAAAATAATTTGGAAATGGCAGGAAAAGGGTATTATTAAAAAGAAAATTAAAATAATTCGGAAATGGCAGGAAAAGGGATGAAAGCCACTTTCAAAACAGGCAAAACTCTCCATACAGTACTGCCACTCACTGCAAGCCAGAGTAATTAATGGATTCCAGAAGGCTTGTGCATAAAATACCCATCTAGTGCCTACTTTCCCAATATCCCCAGACTAGTTTCTGGCTTATGGCCTTCATCAGTGAGAAAGCTTGGATCTGAGGGCACTGCACCTAAATCTTAGGATCTAATGCAGCTCTCCAGCAGCCACCTTTTATTTCTACTTAACTACAAAACTATGAGTTTTAAATTGATAACACAATAATATTTTCAATCCAAGCTCATTAGCTTATATAGTCACATAGGTCTGAACTCAGTTTAGTACCTATACATTTTGGGGATTTTATGCACAAGCCTTCCGGCATCCATTGATTACTCTTGCTTGCAGTGAGTGGCAATATTGTATGAAGAATTGTGCCTATTTTAATAACAGTTATAAGCAAGCATAAGAAATGGTGATTATGCGATGGTTATTTCTTAATACTTTTATTAATAATAACAGGACAATTTATTTGGAGAGAGCACTGATTATCCTTCAATATTCCTTAACTCTTCTGTGGCTATCTATAGTTCTATTTTACTAGATTTGCATCCATTTAATGGTAGAAGATAAAATGAAAATAATATAAGTTTAAAAATAATCTGAAGAGCAGTATTCTACAGCTGTCAGGAGCTTCAAAGTAATCTAGCTTCCTATTATTCATATATCACTAGGTTTTGTGTTCTCTAGATTTGATATCATTTATGAGATTACTTCAAGAAGGTTTTTGATCAAAAACAGTTGTTGCAAAAACCTTTATTTATTTGCCTATATTTTTATTTGACCATGGTTTATTTTTTAAAATATATGTTAACAAATTAAATCATAATTGTAAAAATAAACGACCACAGTAAAATTATTAACACATATTTTTAACACTTTTTAACACAGTCGTCCATTGCGTTTGTAATATTTTAAAAATTGCACATCAGTTTTTCAATTTTAGAACAGAATTTCATAGACTTATGATAGTTTTGCATTTATTTGTTCATGTTTTAAAATTAAAAAATTAAACTTGAATTGACAAAAAAAAAAAACAATTTTCTTTTTTTCAACAAATCTGCAGACTTCTCTTTACAACATCGAGTTAGAAAAAAGTTTATTATTCTCATAATTTATTTTTATTATTCTTTTTTCTACATTTTCAAAATTCAAATACGATTTTGTAGAATGTTTGTAATTTTCTAACAAATCAGAATAAAAATTTAATACTAAAATCAAATGTTGAATGATTACACAAATTGCCACCAGGGTGAATAATAGAAATATTTTCATCAACTGAAGGATTAAACAATTTCTACTTTGCAAATAGATTAATTGAAAGAGGTTAGCAAGTGGACTATAAAATTCAAGAATATATGTGAGATCTTTCTAAAAGTTATTAGTATTCTTTACTAAAGATTCCATGGTATAAAAATACTCATGTACTGAGATGTATTTTTAAAAATGGAAGATTATTAAAAACAAAAGATGTAATACTAAGAGGATAGATACCACAACTGCACATACTGCAATTGGTTCTGTTGTTCAAATATATTTATGCATTTAATCTTAAACCAACTTAAAAATATAGAAAAGATATGCATGTATCTAGGCATCTATGTAAGAAGCAACACCTCCATCATGTGTGAAAGCAATATTAGATTATAATCAATTTTTTTATTTTTTCAGCCAATTATTATACTAATATCAAATCAAGTTAATGTGGAGTATTTATTATCTAGCCAAGAATAGCTAGTTATCCATTGGCTGATTGTAGCTTGGTTGGTTAAGAACTCACTATCTAATTAAAAATTGTAATATTGTTTGTTACCTAAAGATATTTTTAACTTCCAATTTGCCATAATTCAAATTTTAGGTCATGTAATAAAAAGAGGACAAAGATTATTATATAAAATATCAAATTCAAAATTAGCTCCCACTTAATCTAAGCTATGGTAATCATTGATTACCAGATATAATACTAAATCATCTATGCACTTTACTACTGTTACACAATGCTTTATTTACCACACTCTTTTACTGTTTACAGTTTTGATTGCCCCAACAATTTTCTTCAGAACGTTTATATCTCCTAACTTCAACTGTTTAATTTAAATTTGAAAAAAAAAGAAAAAGAATTTAGCATCTGAATTTAGGGGACATAAAAGTTCTGAAGAAGATTTCTGGGGCAATCAAAACTGTAAACTGTAAAAGAGTGTGGTAAATAAAGCATTGTGTAACAGTAGTAAAGTGCATGGATGATTTAGTATTATATGATATACATTTGACAATGCAATAAAAAAGAGTAGTGATCACCAGATGCATGCAAAATTATTCTTAGTATTCAAATCCTCTTCTTAGACCCAGTTTTGGTTTTTGCCTTTATCAATGAGACCTGAAATTCAAAGTTGGAAGTTAATGCATATATTAATTCAGAAATGATCTTTGACCTCAATTTATCAGTCTAGTCTAAAACTTGAAATTCAAATCAACTTGTTTGAACAATTACATGGATCTGAAACTACTTCAGCAACTACATATTTTTACATCTTCAGTTTTTTATTAATAGTAGGTACATTATTTTTCAGATTAAGAATGTAACAATAGACAAAATTAGGAATTTTGTATGCATTTGATAATCATTAATTGCTTTAAATATCAGTTACAAAATGGAAATCCATCTTAAAACATATTGATAAAAGATTTTTTTTTTGATCAGTAAGGTCATTTTTATGAAGAAACATTGTCTGATTTACAAAGTGTTCTAAAAACAATACAAACATTACTTAAATATATTATATATTAAGCCATTTTTTTGGGCAAAATATTTGCGAATAACATATTTGATTTTGGAAAAATTTTAACATTAAATAGAATATATCTTAAATCTTTCTTCAGAATTGGTCAAAAACCCATTGGTAATTTCTTTCGACAACGATTTTTTTTTATAAGTTCAGTATATTTAATTTTAAAGATGTTAAAATTAATGTATAGATTTTGGTGAACACATATTTGTTCTCTCTACTTTCTAAGAAAGTATGAAAGTCTTTATTAAACATTACTTGTATAAGTCTGAAAAGATGTTAAATCTTATTTCATTTGGAATTAAAATGTTTATATTGTTTTGGACACTGTATAAATTATATCATTTTTAATTTTACTTTTCACTTAAACCTAAGTGTAATAATTATTTTATTTTATATTATCACTATCATCATTTTCAATCATTATCGATCCACTGCAGGATGAAGATCTCTCCAACTTCACTCCATCTTCTCTATCTCTAGCCTCTCTTTTCCATATCACACCAGCATATTTTCTTATTTCATCCATACATTTCACATGTGGTCCTTTTTTAGATCTTTTATAATCTCTTGGAATTTAGTTTAACATTTTAATTGTTCATCTATTATCATCTTTTCTAGCAATAAGTCCAGCCCGACTCTACATCAGTGTCTTAATTCTTTCAAGGATGTCAATAACACCTGTTTGTTCATCAACCCACGTATTTCGTTTTCGATCTCTAACATGCATCTCTCCATATTTCGCTGAGTGGTCTGAAGTTTCTGTATTGCTCCTTTGTTACTTCAGAACATAATATTTCAGACACAAATACTTTTTTTTATTTACAAACTGTTATCTTATAGTTTATAAAATCTTTCATAGACACGTCCTCTATTTTATAACCACATACACACACACACACACACGTATATAATTATTTATAAATTTTTAAAAGTTCAGATTATTATTTATTTTTAATTATCTAGTGAAGAAGATTCTTTTCTTTCTACTTTTTTTGAGAATAACAGATAATTTTCATAAATTGTTATTATTTCAAAAGCTTAAATGTTAAGTTTATAAATAACATAAAATAGATTGACAAAAATCAGTTTTAAATAGAACTATTATTTTGCCTTATTTATTCTATGAATACGAGACTTGAACTATATCAATGATGTAATATAAAAACATTAGAAAAAAATCATTTAAGAATGATCATGAATGTAAATATAGAATTTATTACATGTAATTAGAGGGATACACATGATAATACACACGTGGAAAAGATACATGATTCCCAATATAATATTGCATGCAGAACCAGCAGTCATCAGTTGGACCAGATTATAATCTCCTATACATATATACAATCAGTACTCAGTTTACGTTAAGATATAATTGTTCAAACTTAAATTGATAGGCTTCAATCTTCTCTCCCTTCTGACTATTCAGCCATCCACTTCATTGAAAAACCAATGATGGAATACTCAAAATCCTTATTGGATTTGATATTGTAGTCATGGTAAAATCATAGATTTATTAGATAGAACATGTGAAACGAATGCAATGCAAAATTTACTAAAAAATATTTCATAATAAATTTGAGCATGATTGTAATGGTAGACCAGATTTCAATTACATTATAAATATTATAGTTGAGAATGTAATATATTGGAGAAGTATAATCAGGTAAGATGTTCAACTCTTTCAGCAGTTACTTGCAAAAATGTTAAAAGATAGTATCATAAAATATCAAATAACAGACTACTAGGCTAACATGTTCTATGTTTGGACATTTTTAAGTTTCACAGATTGGTTTGTTATATAGACATCACATAATTCATATTATTTATTTAATATAATGTTCTTTTCACATTAAAACCAATCAAAACACTTTTTTTCTTTCCAAAAACTTTATTTCTTCCATCACCATAAATATACATTTACATATATATTTACATAAATATGCATTTATTTAATGGCATTGATAATAAGTAAAATATTATTTATTTACTCTTTTTTTGTGGAGTTGTAATAGCGATACTCATTTGTGAGTGAATGCTGCTAATGTTCATGATATAAAAAATCTTTTAACACTCAGATAAATTATGCAAGATTGAAATACAATTCTGAGAAGCAGCATGTTGCAAGGAAAGCACTATCTTATATTGCCCCCAAAATATGCACAAAATCTCAATAGACAACAAGAAAAACAAACAAGTGGATTCTTGATGAGATCAAACTTCAGTTTTTGCTTATAATACAATCTCCTCCAATAGAACTCCCCTCCACCTTATATTAAGCTATCAAATATTTCTACCTTTAAAAATAAAGATTGCAATTATTTAAGCTAAGGTATTTTTGGTGCTTCTATACATAAGTGAAAGCAGCTTACTGAAAAAAAAGTATGATGTTGACAAAACATTTGAAAATTGTGTGGACAACAATAAAACAATTAGGTGCAGATAAGATTTCAACACTCATTTGAAGGATAAATAATGCAATTGAATTTGTTTTACTTTGTTAATATTATGAAGCAATAAAATTCATTTGAAAATTGTATAATATTTGGGGAATAAAAGTATGGTGGTGATTAATGGGAGCACAATCAATAAGATGGATGGACTATGTTATCATAATAACAAATTTACATGTGAACCACATGAAAAATCTAAACAGATGGTTGATCATAACCAAAAATTATGCCTATTTGATATAAACCATTGCTGCTGCTTCTTCTACTACTACTACTACTATTACTGTTGTTGCTGCTACTGATACTGCTTCTGCCACTACTACTACTACTACTGCTACTGCTACTACTGCTATGGCTACAGTTATGATTATGACTATGACTACTACTACTACTACTACTACTACTACTACTATTACTACTACTACTACTACTACTATTACTACTACTACTACTACTACTACTATTACTACTACTACTACTACTACTACTACTACTACTACTACTACTACTACCACCACCATCACTATGGAACAGCAAAAGAAGTTTGTTCAGAAAACAGTAATTTGGGAAAAAAAGATCTGTCTAGAACAAACTGTTATGAAAAATGGTTATCCATCAATTGTTATTAAGAAAACCTTAAATAGACAATAAAAAAAATCATCAAAAGAAAAAGCCAATTATTGGTACTATAGTGTATCCATACATACCCAAAATAGCAGACAAACTAAGAAAAATCTGCAGACAGTATAACCTCAGAACAGCTTTCAGAGCCATACCACACTATGATGAATTCTAACATCTACAAAGCCTAAAGTTTGAATGCTGAAAAGAAAAAAACTGCATCTATGAAATACCATGTGAATGTGAAAGAATGTATATTGGTGAGATCTGTTGTCCCATTGAAAAGCACTTGCTAGTACACAAACTGATTATTAGAAGAGAGAAAACAGATGTGTCTAAAGTAGCAGATCATATATGTACTAATGAACATGTTTAATTGGAAAAATACAAAAATATTGGATAGAGAAGAAAAGGTACAAAAAAGAAACTTTAAAGAAGCTGCTCACATGACAATAGCAAACAATCCCAAAAGCCAGCCTAGTGTTACTATACATAATGTATGAACACCACTAATCAACTTTGCTTCTAGTAAAAAGTGGGAAAATCATGAGACACCTCATAGATAAGAATATGAAATTTCTACTGTTTGTTGCCTTTGGCAGGATGGCTCAGTTGGTTAAAACATTATCTTAAAATACAATACTCAAAGAATATAAGGATCCAGGTTTGATTTCCATGCTAGTACTGATACTAGTCAGGCCCACAGTCAGGCTAGCAACACCTGAAAAATAAAGGAGAATAATACTTCTCAAAACATTGTGCATATAATTTGTGTGCTATTACTAATCATTGAATATATTTGGAATATTTAAATAAAGTTAAATTTTTCTAAAGACATTCAATACTCATATTAGATGATGGAAATAGTCCAACATATAAACACAGCTGAAACACTATCATCATAAACCCTCAGAAAAACATTATTACATAGAAAATATTATCTAATGGTTTAATACATTTATAATATCATGTGATACATATAGCACTTTCAATCTATCAAAAGAAGATTTGAATCAACAACAATTATCAAATGATTCTGTTTTCTTAGAACTTTAATCCACCAATCATTTTTAAATATTATATTACTAAAATTCTGCCTTTTAATCTTTGCATTATGCTATGAGTAACATATAAACACATAACTATGGTATAATTTAATTTTAAAAAGCACACATTAAATTGAGAAAAACAATTCATTAAAAAAATTGGAATAATACAGTTATGAAAAAAAATCTATAGGTGCTGAGTGCATAAAATAAAAAATGGCTGCTTAACCTCATTCAGATAGGCACATGCATTAAATTTCTAAATTTTAATTTATACATTTCTATTTTTTTTTTAAAAAAACTGAATTACTCAAACCATGGATGCAAATAAGAATTTGGTAAAGCTAATGCAATTAATTTTATATAAAGACACTTTTGGCCTGGTCTTTTATTATAATAATGAAATATGAATTTGTCACTAAAAGAATTTATAAGTCAAAACAATTAATTCACTTAATGGCTAATTTTGTTTAATGGCAGAAGTCTAGTTTCCTTTCTGATTTTACAATAAGACACTATTATATAGATATTAACCATAAAATACTATGCTTGTGACTTTCAAGTAAACCAAGATGGCACCCATATTTTTGATAAATATATGGTTTCTATGGTCTATAATCTACCGAAGTTAGTTATTAAATTAAAACAAAATTAATAAAACAATCGTTAAATTAAAAAAAAAAAAAGCCAATAAATTTCATTAAGAAGCTTTATGAGACGTTTTTAACATTGTCATACTTTGGTTCAATTCAACATGTTTCTTTTTGTCAGCAGTTTTTTTGCTAATTGTCACAATGATAAAAATTTGGGGTCTTCCTGCCACAGAATGTGATACAGTGGACTATTTCCAAATATACGGTATCCTGCACCCCCGAAAAATGTGTCACAATGTGTTTGCACTCTACCAACATGAATAAAGTGTAAATATTATATTTATATATTTTTTTCATTTTTCTTTTTATAAGTTGATCAAAAAAAAAAAAACTATAAATATTGTAATTAATTTTTCCACAATGATTTCTTTTTTAAAATAATAAGAATAAAAAAGAAAATATTATTATTAAATACTACGTTTCCTAGCAGGCATTTTTTTGTAAACATTTTGCCACTCACCCGCCCCGAAACCGTAGATCAACCATATGGTCTTTCATCTTGGTTTACCTGAAAACTCACAAGTACCAATAATATTTATTACGTTTGTTTTGCAGTGCCCCCTATTTAAATTTATCAACATTATTTCTATGAGAATTCACCTATTGATTTTTATAGTTTTGGTTATCATGCTATATATATGCTAGTATTTTATACGCACACACAGCGCGCTTTTATATTAAATATGTCTACTATATAATTACATTTGTTTGCTTTTTTTCTATTGGCTGAATCATTGTGCAGAATCTAATAGCGCTAGCTCACTTTTCTTTTCTTTTTTTTTTCCATGTGTCATAGCATCGGCCGGGACGCGAACCCACAACCGTCTGCAACCAACTACTTGCTTGCATGGCGGCTGCGATACCTCTCGGCTAACAACGCAAGACTAGCTCGCTTTTCTTATTAGCCATTTCTCTTTTTTATATCCATTTGTATATATTTTTATGAAACAGAAATAATTTTAGTGTACAAATGTTTCTTTTAACTAAGCGTTCATTTTTTTGAAACATGATTGAATAGCCTTTTCTTTAGCAAACAAAATACAAAGAGTAGATGTAGAAACCAAAAGATCTTGAAAAAGTATTTTTATTTAAATCCATTAACTGATTCGAGTTTTTTTTTTTTTAACAAACTAAAACATAAGATTGATTTTGCTGTCCGGTTTGTTGACTTTTTTATGTAGTACTGAAAATATATATACTGACGTACACACATATATATATTTCCTTGCTAAAAATAAATCTTCAAGACTGTAGTATTGAAACCACATTAATACCATTAATGAACGTTTGTTTAACGTTTGTAACAATACTATTAAAAGTAAATTGAAGAAAAAAAACTTGTCAAGTCTAAGAGACTTTTAAATAATGGCTCTTCTAAATTTGAAAAACCGAGTTTTTCATCACGTGATTACTATGGTAGATTATGTTTGAAAGTCATTATAAGGTCAGAGAATCAACGATTTTGTTCTGTGAATTTGTTTAAAAGAAATTTGGTAATAATAATCGCATTTGGGAAGCAGAAGAAGGTGACATTCTATAAATCTTTTATTACTTTAAAAAAAAAACAAAAAAAAAACACACACACACATACTCAAAAGTTTTTTGATAAAATTTTTTGCTTTTTCAAGCAATTAATTAAACTCATAATAATGGGAGGTAATTCCCTATGCTGTTGGCTCAGTGGTTAGAATACTGAATTCAGGAGCTAAAATTCCCTGTATTAAAGCTTACAATATCATTTCCAGTTCTGCATGAACCTCAGCGCCTCTAAATTTTATGAAATGTAACAAATTTAAAAAGAATTAAATGCTACTTACATAAAAAGTAAACAATTATGTGGTTTTTAAAAGTAGGCTAAAGAAAATCGAAGATTCAGTGCCAAATGTAACTCACAATAGACTAAATTTAGGATTATATATTTATTTTAAATATTATTATGGTGTTACGATTATTATTTTTATTGCAAAACTAATATTACATGCCATACCTAAAATTATTCAAATTTAAACAATCGAAAGACAGAATCTATGTTTTAGCATTCATTAAGTTTTCATCACACTCGTTATAGGATGTCCAAACTACAAATAAATTTTACATTGACGTAGTTTAAGGTTGTATATAAATATTTTACTTAGAAGCACTTAAAGATTTTTATGAAAGCCAATTACTTCTAAAATAGAACAAAATTTTTAATTTTTATCCTAGAATAAAGTTAACAGTTTCTACAGCTACACTATCATTGCATAACAATAATATTTGGACATTTCATTTCTAGAATATCATCAACAGTCAAAGCATGAATTCTAAATGTATATAGTTAATCCTAAAGAAAATATTTTGCAGAGTTTAATATTTATTACATTTATTATATTTTTTTTTACTAATTTTGTATATATCGTTAATGATTTGTTTTTTGAAGATCAATTTTAGAAGATTCATAAACTTTTGATTATTTGGCCCTTATAAGAAGAATTAATGGTTTGCATTGCCATCTGATATCCTTTCTAAAATTACTCTAGCTTTCTCAAAAATTGTTTTAATAACTTTATGCTTTTCTTGCAAATTATGCATTGAGCATTTTGCTCAATGATATATAAAAATTAATAGATCTAGGGTGATACAGCAATATATATAAAGGGATTCCAACTTTATTGTTAAAAGGAGGTTGCCTTGACAACAGTTTGAGATTGTTGATTGTAATCTACATTTGGATTATCTAAGCTTTGATTGGTTTCTAATGCTTATATATATTACCAGAGCATGTAGACAATTATCAATTATTGTGGTAATAAATTTTTGTTACAAAACAATATTTGTTATTTTGCTGAGTCAGGATTTTGATACATCATGCGTGTATTGTAACAACAATAAGATCACATACCATTAGATAATTTTGTTCAATCTCAGAACATTATCTACATTACCCAGAATTATTTGTAAGCAAACTCATAATGAGACACTTTTAAAAAACTTACAAATATAATTTTATTTTTCATTTGTCAATGCCCGTTCATTCAGTCTGATAAAAGAATTTCTCCTTTTTCTAATCTCCAACTGTATATATTGTAAATAAATATAAATAGGGTTTTTTAAAAGTAATAAGATAACAATGAATAAAAATGTTGACATTGTATCTATGCAGTCATAAAAATTAAAACAAGTTAATACTTAATTACATCATATAAAAATATATGTTCCTAAAATGCATATATATGGAACAAAAATACAGCATTGAAGAATTTCTATTAGCCATTTATTTAGTATTCTGAGAATCTTGAGCTGCAAAAAATATGAATATAGAAATGATTTTCATAGTTATTTATGGCTGGAAATTGAAATATTTTTGTATATATTTATTAATTACACATGCAGGAAAAAGTATATAAATTTGTAGTGTATTTATGAAAACTGTTTAACTAGAAATTCCACCACAATTACTGTGGTTAGAGGGGTAGCTTTCATAAAAAGACATAACCTTAATTATAAAATGGAAATGGAAAATTGTAAATGCTGAATATGTATTTCCAAAAGCACATGATTTATGGAGAAGTTGCGTAAAAAAACAGTCAAATTTATTATCAATATTGACCAAACCAAAAATAAAAGTCTAAAATACTAATATAAATTTTTTTTAAATTGGTGTAAAGATTTAACACAATATTTTTCTTATTGCAAAATATTAATTAAAAAAATAATAAACAGCTTGTTGTTTATGAAAGCAATAAATAATGTTATTTAAGAAGCAAGATAAGAATCAGAATGTTTTTGAAAGATGACTTACACTGATGGGAAGAATTAGCTCCTGAGTTCAGAAAAACATGTTTTTGATGAAGAGAATAGATAGAGTGCAAAGAAGTTATATAAGGCAGTGTGGAAAATTAAATTTAACAAATTAGTTCACTTCAAAGTGGGCAAAGTAGACATTAGCAATTTATCATCAGACTGCAAACTGCAATCTTTAAAGTGAAGTTGAATGATTAAAGGATTTTAGCATTTCTCAGCTGATATTCATAGTAATAAATCATGACTATTACATAAGTAAGAGAGCTATCTAATAATGAGGAAAATACTTCACATTACCAGCATGTGATGTGATGTATTGTGGCTTCTCCTTAAACAAAGTCAAGAATATCTCAGCAATTATGCCCAGATAAACCTGTTAGCCACTTTAGTTTCCATTCCCCACTCTAAATTTTCCCATATTCTGCTCCATCTCATTTCCACAACATAATCTTTGTCAACTCTATAACCTTTATATTTAAATCCCCTTTATCTTTTCCCAAACCCAGCATAAAAACCAATAATTCACTTTCTATATAATCACTCTTTTCATATTTAATCTTCCATAACGTCATTATATGTACCCATTCTGTTTTCAAGCATTTACATTCAGTTAACAAATGCCTAATATTTTCTATGCCTTCCTTACATAATTTACAAAATAAAACATCCAATGACTTTAGTCTACACCTATTATTATTTATTAGTAATAATTTCTTTTATTGATTCTTACTCTTTTGCATCTTTGTGTATGCTTTAGAAATCAATAAGTGCTAGATAGTAATGCTTATTAAATTCTTATCTAGTGATGTTCTATCCAAATATTCTCAGTCTAGTGACTAGCATAAGGCCTTCATTAGTGAGAAGCATTTTGTATTTTTTGAATAGTGCATTTAGACATCATGTATTTAATGCATCTTTCCATCCCAACAGCCATAAGCCTATTTATTTGCATGGTAAAAAAATGTAAAAGATGATGGCTTTCTAAAAATGTACATTATATCCAAAAATTCCAAGTGCACTGTTAATTTTTTTTCCAAAATATCCAAAAAGCTTCTCATTAAATAAAGCCAGAAGCTAGAAATACCAGATAAGAATTTAATAAGCACTACATTCAAGCAGCTATTGATTATTAAAGCTTAAACAAGATAACAAATGAATATGAGAATAAAAGAAAGTTTATCCTCAGTATAAAGATAAGAAGCTAACTTTAGACATCTAGTTTTTTGGGGATTATTGGCTTAAGCCACTAAACATGTGTCCATCATCATTTACAAGGTATGTAGTGTTTTGGAATGAAAGCTGATCTTCTTAAACTTAGTATGGAGTTTCAAGCATAACCTAATATCTGAAATGCTAAATATATTTACTTGAGCCACAGATAATTTGCTTTACTGTCTGTTGCTTGCTGTTTATAAATACCTAAACCCACAAAACAAACTGTATTTTAAACAATAGTACTGTGGAAAGTAACTGAAATTGGAAACCCACAATGAACCTTCAAAGTCAAGGAAAAAAGCAAAATAACTATAAAAAGTGCAAAAATTATATTTATTGAAAGTTATATGTGATACTAATATATGCACAATACAATATTTAGAACCAACAAACTTCTATATTTCAGTTTACAAAGCCTATGAATGAAATGATAATTATAATTTTTATTCATAATATATTTTAGTTTGATTCCTTCCCTGCATCATAGTTGTAGCACGAGGAGTATTCTTATTTCTTGCAGAAAGAAAACAAAAATAGAATTGCTAAAAATTTTCCTGTATGATTATTTAAATTATAATGAAAATGAATTTGACTCTTCCATAAGATATAACTAAGATTACTACATTGTAGATAGTCATTCCATATCTGTTGTCAGACAGTAACAAAATTAAATAATATTGATGATATGCCACAAATATATCCAAATGAGTTAAGTAGTTCAAATTATCATAGCTGGTATCTCTATGACTGTACTTTATTTTTATTGATATTCTTTGTTATTTGTGTTATGTACTGTAATAAATAATATTGAGTTATCTATCCTATCTTCATGATATTCCCACATACACATATATAGATATATTTCATATGTAGTGTACTGACATTATTCTCACTATCTTTGTTTTCTGTAAACTACAAGAAGGAGCTGTAGTGGAAAAACTAATGTAAATATGAATGGGTTAAAATTAAGTTCCAAAAGACACTCCTTTTTCTGATGGCTTGTAACTATTTTTAAGTGACCGCTGTTGCTGATTTGTGGAAGTAAATAAGTCTACTGCAAGCTGTCAATAAATATATAAATGTTTGTTTTCTTTGTCAATAAAATTTTTAAAAATATAATACCTTATTTAAATGATTTCCTGATAAAGAGAAGATTACTTTATGCATTTATTGATAATTGAGTGCAGACTTGTCTATTTCCATTTCTGTTTTATATTTACAAATGTATACAGTGATAGTAGTTTAATATATTTGTGACTCTATTTTAATAAAGATCTTTTTCTATACACACAAGGTAACAACATCTAAAGATGGTACTTTGAAAATTTGATATTGTTTCAGTCTGTGATATTATTTATAATTTGTTTATTACATATTTAGATATGGACTATTTTTTGCAAAAATATAAGATAATAAACTTCTTTCTTTGTGTATATGAATTTTGGTGGATTGTTATTATAGGTGAGAATGCTAAATTAAGGATTCAAAATGTAACACTAAATGAATCATACTATTGGTACTTAAATGTTATATTTTGTGTGAGATTGGCCTTCTCTCATACTTGACAAGGATAATCAAATCAAAACTCATGTTCTGAAAAAATTAGCCATTTTTTCATCAATATGTCAATGGATAAAATGTTACATTATTTAAAGATGATATTTTGAATACTTTGTATCACTTCAGCTTAAAATATGCTTATGTATGTGTATGTAATTGTGTGAATATATGGTAATAATTGAAACAATATATATATAAATCATTTCTTTATATTTTAAATTGAAAAGAAGATTTATATCATTAGCAGTTTATTTGCATAAAATGCACACCATCCTACTAAATAGAATAATCCACAAGGAAACAATTATAGCTATGTTTATATCAAGACAAATGATATATGTTTATAAGCATAACATCAAGACATAACATTTTCTAGTACATATTTCTGACTGCATAAAATAACTATAACAAAGCAGAGTTAAAAGTTTATCATATATACATTTTTAAAATCAAATCACTTGCTATTTATTGACTTTAACATATATAATAGAAAGACAGTAGACCAATTTTCTTAAGCCATTAAATATAAATGTATACATCATTGTTTTATTAAATGTTATTATGTTAAATTCAAATCCATAATGTTGAATTTACATCCTTAAGTTTGAAATTCATCCTCATTCCAACATTTGTTAGAAAATCAATCGGAGTTTAATAGAATAAGTAATAATCCATTTTATTTTTAGTTTCCTGACAAAAAAAAATTAGGTATATACATTTATATTTTATAATTCCTAGTAGTTGGACTGCTTCATTTATATTCCACATACATTAAATGTTTATTAAAAATTTATATATGATTGTACACCAAATTGTCTAAACTAGTATTAAATGCAAATAGTTTGAATTCATTTGCCATCAGTATTTTCTTTTTAAGAATTCTCAATCTAACATAAAATGAAGGATTTTTCTATACACTTTTTTATGATTTATAACTTTTCTTCCAAAGCAAACTTCCTCATGTCACCCATTTGTCTGATATAGGACTTTTTTGAAGAACAAATTTACAATGGCATTGACTACCTATTGCAATGTGTTCTTCAACATATCACAGTATATCTTTAACCGAAATGTTCACTTCTTTCATTGTTATCTGTTGTATCTGTTTGTTCTCTCAGTCATATACTTCACTTTCACTTCACTTCTATTAATTGCAGTTTTTTTATCTGGGATTTATTCCTGTAATGCTTGTTTATTTTGCATGCAAATTTCAGATTTGTATGTAAGGATAAGCTGTAAAATGCACTTATTAAGAACCTTTCTTTTGGAACACTTCAATACATTTTTTATTATTAAATTATTTCTACAAAAATACTCTTTTTAAATTTACTATTAATTTTGTCTATCATGTTTCTATAGTATTAATAATTTGACAAATGTATGTAATTATTAATCTATTCTTGATCATTACTAACCAATTCTCATTTTCTTATTCTTTGAAACATTATTAGTCTTTTAACATTTCATTTTGGGTCATATTCTTTTACTGTTTTGAGATATTTAATGAATATTTTAAATATTACAGTATTTGTAAAAATAACTCTTAATGAATTAAGTAATCTTTATTTTTATATATTTTGTTTTCTACTGTAACCACCATATAATTCTGTCTGTAAAATGTCTATAAACAAGTTTGTAAAATAATGGTATTATCATGCTATGCACTATTACCAGTGTTTATTATTTTAAAGTCAACATGTAATATAATCACTAAAACAGGCAAAACTCTCCATACAGTAGTGCCACTCAATGCAAGATCCAAGGATCCTCATTGATGGAACCCATAAGCTAGAAACTAGTCTGGATGAGTAGACACTAGAAAGGGATTTTATGCACAAACATTCTGACATCCATTAATTACTCTGGCTTGCACTGAGTGTCACTACTGTATAGAGAGTTTTGCCTGTTTTAATAACACTTATGAGGAAGCATAAGAAATGGTGATCATGTGATGTTTAGTGGTTTAATATAATCACTACTATTATGTTATGATCAATATTCTTCAGATTAGTAATGTATTCTAAATGGGTGATACAATATTTTAAAATTTTAACCACAGGAGGAATGTGTATAAAATCAATTGCTTTCCTATATTATGCAATCACTTCAAATAGAATTACTGATCTTCTAACTTCTTCTGACGCATGAATGTGTTTTATTTGCTATAAATACTTTTAAATCCTGTTCATTTTTTTTGAGTGGCTTATGTCCAAAGTTATCTCTACATGATTTGCAATCATATTAGTCAATGTCTTATGAAGACTGATTGATCAGTAATTTTTAATACAGTATTTTCTCAAACCATCTCTTTTTAATTTTCTGAACCATAGCATCATTTAGATATTTGGTGTATAATTTCTAAATTTCTTAAAACTGATTCTTTTAAAAATTTACAGTATTTCATAGTTTCTGGAGCTTTCCCAACCTTCATAGATTTAATTCCATAACTCATCTTCTTATTTAAATATGCAAAATTTCAACTAATGTCGTCATAATTGTAAGCCATTTTGATTTCTTTGTTTCTTTATTATTATTTATATTTTTATAAAACACTTAATGATTCTGTTTCTATTTGTAGTATTAATACCATTTTTTTTAATTGATGAAGGAACTTTAGTTTCAGTTCTAATACATGGGTTTATATCTTTGAGTCTTTTTTCTCTCAATTATTTCCTTCCTTTCCATTTTTACAATCATGATTTTTTTTGTTTGATAACTCATTCTACCACCTAATGGAATTTCAGATATTTATTTCTTCCAATTGATCATTTTAAGTTATTTTATTTAGCATATATTATCCCGCCTTAGTAAAACAAAATATCAATTATTTTTTTATTCCTATAATTGGTACTAAGGTGATTACCAATTATCATTACAGTGATCTCAAATCTATCTGTCTTTAGTCTAATATTTAAAAATAAATTGCAGGTTTTGTTTTAAATTTAGTGAAGCATTTAAAAAAGTTATGATTATTAATAATTGATATAAAATCTCTAAATCACACAATCAGCATTTTTAATGCTTACACAAGCTATTAAAACAGTAGAAAACTCTCCATTCAGTAGTGCCACTCAGTGCAAACCATAATAACCAGTGTATGCAAGGAGGTTAGTGCATAGTGCCTATTCATCTAATATCTCCAGACTAGTTTCTAGCTTGTGGGTTTCATCAGTGAGTAGTCTTGAATCTGAGAGTGCTACACCTAGATTTTAGGATCTAATGCAACTCTCATGCAGCCACTTACTTATTTAATTAATTATAAAGCTGTGAGCCCAATATTTACTTATATAGTCATATAGATCGGAACCCAGTTAAGTATCTACAAGTCTGGGGATATTGGATGAGTATGCATTAGATAGGAATTTTATGCACAAATCTTCATGCATCCATTGATTACTAAGAATTGCACTGAGTGACAATACTATATGAAAGTTTATTACTATATTAATAATTGATATTACTATTTTTAATAACTTTTGTATTTTTATCTTCTTAATTAAAACTTACTAATTATTAATCATTTTTTGTTTTGCATACCTTGGTAAAATATTTTATATTAATTAAAACTAAGTTACCTTGTACAGTATTTTTAACTGTTATAGCCTTACAAGAACAATAAAGACAAAATTACACTGTATCAATATACACGATTTCAGTGATATTGCTATTCAAACAAAATAATAAAAAAATAATCAATTAAAAAGATGCAATTAAAATTCACAAATTTAATACATTTTACAATAGTCAAACAAACATTTTTCATTTTTGAGCATGATACTTAGATCATATTTATAAAAATAAAATTTTCATGCTCCCTTTAATCATCCACTCCCTTTTAATAGAACCGACACCCCCTCTAATTATATCTAATTTAAAAGTATATATAATATACTTGTATTTAAATAAAAATAAAATTTGTAAATAAATTTTAAATTATGTCACTACTAATTTTTATATCTCGAAGCACCATAAATGATTATGTTTATTAATAAAATTTATTTGAGTTATGTCAAACGCATATATATTTTATTCTTTATTATTCTTTCCAAATATGATCTGCAGTATTTTATGTAATAAAACATTTTTTTTAAATGCTAAAAGATTTATAAAATTTTAAAAGATAATTAAAGTTAATAGACTTAAATCATTAAAACAATTAGAGAGATCATAATTTTTTAATAAGAGAATTAATTTATTAAGTTTCTATAAAAGAAAAGATTTATTAAATATATATATTATCTAGCCAGAGTGTACTCAAATTTGATGAAAATCAGATGTTTCATTATTTGTATTATTTAAAGAATAAAATTATACTACAATAAGTTTTATTTCCTTATTTTTATTTCTTCATAGAATGGATGAGGGTAAACACACTTAATAAAAAATATATAAATGCGTCCACTCAATTTATTATTAATAACTACATTATTATTTAATTTTGTTTATAATATAATCTTAATTTATATATATATAAAGTGTATGTCTTTATTTGAAGGTAAAGAAATAATTTGTATCTTATCAACAAAATGTGTTATTATCTACTATATATATATATCTATTCGTACATACAGTAGGCTTGAAACAAAGTATACAATAGTTTGTGATTCCTTTATAGACGTAAATTTCTTTACTCCGTTCAATTATTTAATTTAAAATTATTAAAAAAATAATGTGTAATTGATAAAAAAAAAATACAGTACACAATGATGTCTATTATATTTTATTCATTAAGTTTTCATTGTGTGGTGGTATTTTTTATTTTAATTAAAATAATAATAATAATAGCTTTGGAATAGCCTATGCAAATCTGTCCACGAGAAGATCTGGATACGTAAAGGCATAGGATATAAATTAGCTAATATTTTCAGTCTATGTAATAATTAATATTTTTTTAATTAATTAAAGCATTTTTTGAATTAACATGTGATACAAAAATGTTTACTTAGCTTGATATAAAAATGTGTTTTCACTTTTGCCAAGATATATACCAAAACATTTTGGGAAATAAAATTAAATACTGATTCTGAAATATCATTAGTAGTTGGTAAATAATGTTAACATTGGCATTTATAATAGAGTTCATTCATATTTAAATCAAGTTTCTGAATTAACATACAATACGAAAATATTTTTCCACTTCAAAATTGTCAAGCGTTGTTAGCTGAGAGGTCAGCGCAGCTGCCTTGGAAGCAAGCAGTTGGTTGCAGACGGTTGTTGCGGGTTTGCCTCCTGGCCGATGCTATGACATATGGGAAAAAAATTATCTTTATGGTCTACATTTTGAAAATTAGTAAGTGATAAGGACTCATAAAAGGCAGTCTGTTATTTCTTGAATTTCTTCAGTTTTAAACATACCCATATTTATTTCAGAGATAATGTCTAAAGTTTAGGGGAAATTTTTGCAAAATAGATATGCATCTTTTAGTAAGCAGTGATCACAATTGATTTTCCAAGTACCTTATAAAAGAAAATGTTGTATGAAATACATGTAATTATAATTTATTTCTATGGGGAAAAGTATTCTTAAATACAAAATATAAAAATACATTTGCTAAGCATATTATTAAAAAAATATGCTAATCTGTGGTATGTTAAAGATTTGAAAATTTATTATTTAGCAAAAACTTGCATATTTATAAAGTCTGGTTTCATATGAAAACAGAGATAATTTTATATCAATTAAAGCATTAAAATAAAGTAAAAATTATAATATTTATGTATCTGCTATTTAATTCTCAATTGCAGTACATGATCATACTTATAAAATAAAATTTGTAAATAAATTTTAAATTATGCCAATAGTGATTTTCCTGTTTCAATGCACCATAAATGATTAATGAAATATTTTTTGGTTTATGTCAAAAACACATATATTTTATTCTTTGTGTATTATTCTTTCCAAATTTGATCTGTAGTATTTCATGTAATAAAATATTTTCTAAGAGTAACGCTAAAATATTTACAAAATTTTAAAATGTACTTAAAGTTAATACTGATTTAAAATCATTAAAACAATTGGAGACATCATAATTTCTTAATAAGGAAACTAGTTTTCTGTGTTTTTATAAGAGAAAAAAAAATATTGAAAAGAAAAATAGCACTCAGGCAGAAGGTATTTATTTTTGATCAAAATCATACATTTCATTGTGTTTTCCTGAAGATTTATTGATGATGATGTTCTAATTGTATTTTTATATTGGACTATTTCCATGATCTAATATGTGTATTGAATGTCTTTAGAAAAATTTAACTTTATTTAAATATTCCAAATACATTCAACTGTTAGTAATAGCACATCAAACAGGTTAGTATATGTACAATGTTTCATGAGATATTAGTCTCCCCTCTTCTTCAGCTGATGTTGGACTGACCAGTGACAGTACTAGCATGGGATTTGAAACTGGACCCTTAGATTTTTGAGTATTAAATTTTAAGGTAACACTGACATTACCTTGGCATTACCTTACAATTCTATACTAAAGAATCTAAGGGTCCAGGTTTGAATCCCATGTTAGTACCATCATTGGTCAGGCCTGCAACAGCTGAAGAAGAGGGGAGAATAATACCTCTTGAAACATTGTGCATATACTAACTTGTTTGATGTGCTATTATTAACATTTGAATGAATTTGGAAAATTTAAATAAAGTTAAATTTTTCTAAAGACATTCAATACACATATTAGATGATTGAAGTAGTCCAATATAAAAATATGTTTCTTTATTTACTTTACTTAAAGAATAAAATTACACTACAACAAGTTTTCTTTCCTTATTCTTATTTTTGCATAGAAAGGATGAGGATAAACACGCTTAGTAAAATATATGTAAATGTTACCCTTTAACATTTTTAATTTTGTTTATAATATATAATCTTAATTCATATATAAAAAAGTGTATGTGTTAAATATATGTACTGTACATTTATAATTTAATAAACAATATATATTTTATCATCAAGATGTGAGCTATTATATGCTATATACATTTGCACATTCCTTTACATAGTTAAATTTTTTTACTCAGTTTAATGATTTGATTTAAAATTATAAATAATAAAAATGTGAATTTGGTAAAAAAAAATCTACAATATACAATAATAACTGAAATACAGACTTATAATATACCTGTATTAATATATGTAATATATAGGGTATTTATCTTTTCAACATGTGTATTCAAATATATCAGTGATATAATATAGAGTGGTGAGCAATAGTCATGTGAAAGTCTGTGCTAATATATCCTATATAATATACAATGGTTTATATTATACTGTATTTATTTTTAAGTTTTCACTCTGTGGTGATATTTTTTGTTTTAATTTTTTAAAAAATTAGAATTAGTAGCTTTAGTATAACCTGTAGAAAACTACCCATGAGGAAAGCAGAACTAGATAAAGGCCTGGGATATGATATTCTCAATGTATGCAATAATTAAAGTTTTTTTTTTTTTATTAATGAAAGCAATTTTTTGAGTTAACATGTGATACAAAAATGTTTTTCCACTTTCATCAAGATATATATCAAAGCATTTTTATGAAATTAAATTGAGTACTGATTTAAAAATAACATTAGCAGTAGGTAAATAATGTTAGCATTGGCATTTATATTAAAATTCATATTTAAATCAAGGTTTGAATTAACAAAGTATAAAAATATTTTTTCATTTGAAAAATATCACCATGGTCTAAATTTTGCAAATTAGGAAGTAGTAACAACTCATAAAAGGTAGTCTGTTATTTCTTGAATTTCTTCAGTTTTTAACATATTCATATAATATATGTCTATATATATATATATATATATATATATATATATATATATATATATATATATATATATATATATATATCTTTACCCAGACAGGAACTCAATTGCTTGTAAACCAAAATATTATATTGAAAATTAGGTAATTATAATTTATTTCTATGAGGAAAATATTTCCAAATTTAAAATGTATAAAAATCTGATTAAAAAAAATAACATTTGAATTCAAAAAAGTGTTAATTAATGGATAAATATTTTACTAAGCATAGTATTTAAAAATACATTAACCTGTGGATAAATATACTGTATAAAAGCATTCCAATAGTTATAATTAAAATAGATATATAATTTTATACTGACATTTGCAATTTTGCATCTTATTTATAGAATCATTAAAATAAAGCATACAGAAAAAAAACTAACAACAATGTATATTTTAAAATGTAAAAAAAAATAACACAATGTACATTTAAAGAATATTTTTTATATATTTTATGTTGTATTATTAAAGTTTTTTATCTTTTCTATCTAATCAATAAAACTTAGATTTGTTTTTTTGCAGTACTGTAATTTTTTTTATTATTATTTTAAAATGTAGTCAAAATTAAATAAAAATAGATTTAAAATGTAATATACAGTCAATTGATGTAGTTTTAGTAATATAAATTATTAATGATAAAAGACATCACTGTATTGAATATGTAAAAAAATTAGATTTATAATTGAACAAATAAATGATATATTAATCTTATGTTTAATAACCTTTGATTAGATTATTAACTGCATAATGCATAAAATCATTTTTTTCAAAATAACATTTATGATGACTATATTTTATAATTATGATGATTATATTTTTTTGCCACAGGCAAATAACATTCATAAGAACTTTATTTCATAAAATTGATTAAGTGAATATATTTAAACTAATACATACAATTAAAAATATAATATTAATACACTTTCTTGTTGAACATGATCAAAGTAATGCATTTGATTACTTCTTATACTGAATGAAACTGATTTTTTTGCTTTTGTACACATTAATGATAAAAATCTTCTTTACTTTGCATATATGATTAGTGAAAGCACTGATTGTCTTGCTAGGATACTGGATGAAAATTAGATAAAAATACATTAATCATATTTCAATTATATTATCAAAACATAATATCATATAATGTATAAACTCTGTATTGTACCATATATTTTAAGTATGAAGGCCATTATTTTCTCTTTATATGACATAACTTTAATGAAATCACTATCCTATTACATCATCAATCTTTCAAAATGGCCACCATTTTTTCAAAATGGTGGTTGTTTTTTAAATAAAGTTTTAAAATTGTTGTAGTGAATAATAAATTGCAAATCAAAATAGTGAGTGCTATTTGATAATGATTATTATGGTTCATTCTCACACAAAGATCCATCACCAAACATGATAAATTCAAATATGATGTGTTTGCATTGAGTACTTTTACACTAGTTTATTTCTTATATATTTTTCAAAAAATATTTACAAAAATCAATTTCTCTATTATGTAATAACACAAATTTTTTATTTGTACTCATTTCTGTCTCATTTGCAAAACTTTGTCGTTTAAATACTTTTCAATTTTAGCATTAAAATGGCTCATGATATTTTAAAAAATATTGATTAATGTGTTCAAAAAAAATCTATGTATTTCCTAAAAAGGTGTTGTAATTTTATTATAACAATGAGAATATACTGAAGCATATGCACAAATCGTCTGCTTTTGATGTATTATAGTAATTTGAATAAATGATTTCTATTTAAGATCTGCTATGGATCTCTATAATGTTTCATTTGGAATAAATGCCAATTGGATTTCAATAATTATGTCATTGTACTAAACTACTTGCTCAATTTTCAAGTACATCTTTTAATATTTAACAGTTTTCCAAATTTTTTTCATTGAATGGGATATATATATATATGGTTGTAAAGTTAATGAACAAAATGTCATAATTGTATATTGTGTATTATTATAAACTATACATTGTGTTGCATTATAAATTAGAAATCATTGCACCTTTTTAGGTTAGTCTTTTTGGTTGAAAACTTTAGAGTTTTCAGGATAGAAACATAATTCATTTTCGACTGTTATAATTATAAATATATATGTAATATTCATGAACATAGAAACAAATATATACTGAGCCCTCATAAACATCCAGTTAATGTCTCAGAAATTATTCTGCATCTGATAAGAAACCCTATGTCAACTGATGCATAGTGGAAAACGGCCTACTCCTGTTCATTTATCTTATACACAAATATATTATAATAACACTTGTAATGTAAAATTTGATAGCGTTGACATTCTATTCAGAGGATTTTCTATTCTGTAGCTGTTGAGTTTATTATATATATATAAATGATTTCTTGTCACTACACTTATAATTAAAATAAACATGGAAAAGCTATTCTGTCAGATGTCAAAAACTATTTATAAATAAACTCAAAGAAATTCAAAACTAATGTTGTAGAAGATTTTAGATAATGAAAATTATTTCTGCTTGGAGAAAAACAAAAATGAACGGCAGTTTTATATAAAGTGATTTTTTATGTTTTATTTTTATAAAATATTAATTGGAGAATTTATATTATTAATTTATTACTAGAAAGTGCCAATAACCAAATGTTCCTTTAGATAACTGTTTTTACTGTCATTTAAATACATTTATAAGTTCAGATTAAACAGCGCCTATTCAATCCAATTAATTCTATTATGTGTTTTTACGTTGTAAATCAAAGCTTTAAACGTTTAAGATATAAACAAAAATGTAATAATAAAATGAATTTATCTAAAAACTTTTGGACAGAAGATCAAGGTTAAACTATAAACCAGATCGTGTAGATGAATAATATCTTCTATATCAGTAGAAAAATTGCTGTCGAATGTTTTTACCTACAGTCAGAACACCAATGATCACATGATGATTTTATATATATATTTAAAAAGTAGATATTCATTATTGAAAAAAATATTGGATCGATTGGCCTTGAATTATATATCTGGAAAAACAATTCTAAACTTGTTTGGAAATCCTTAGTCATCGGAAAATATCTCCAAATTTGATCCACGTTGAACCCCCAACTTACTGGCGAGATAAGGAGTACTAAACTTTAAAGTAATGTTTCTAAAATGTGTATAAAAAAGAATATCAGCTTCCTAGATATTAAAAATAATAAATAATGAAATATTTTTTTGTACAATCGCAAAAAACCTCTGCATGTTTATTAAAGCAATGTATTGCAGAACCTTATTATTTAAAGTGGTATAATTTCTAATGAATTTTTTACAATATTAATGTACATATTCTGAAGCAATCATAGTATATGCAATCTTTAACACTTCATACTAATTTGTTGTAGATATCATATTATTGATAAACACTTGTTTTAATAGTTACTTCCCAAATGTATTGATTATTTTTTACACGATTGTTACTTGTAATTGATGTTATTTCATAACTATAATCTAAATGTAATATTTGAATGCAAGTATACAGAACTTTAGGTAATTAGAAGGGATTTGAACACAGTATTTCAAGCTTGAAAGTCTGTGATCAAATCTCCTCTAATTACATCTAAAGTTCAGCATATACATTATACTTCTATTCAAATATTACATATTCAGCCTGAATTCTGCCCATCTCCCCTCTCTATATTTAAATGAACATATTAAGGTCCTATATAAGAAGGCTCAGAGTGACTTAAAGTCAACAAGGGTTTTGAGCATTCCATCATCAGATTATCAATAATATGAATGGCTGAAGAGTTGGAGGATGAAGAAGATTGAAGCCTTCCCATTAAAGGTTGAAGATTTTCTATCTTAATATATATTTAGCACTAATTATATATGTATGTGGGAGATGATTACCTGGACCAACTGATGAGTGTTGGTTTAGCACAAAATATCTATATTAGAGATCACTTCACTTTTTCACATGTATGTGGTATTGGGTATATAAGATGGAGCAGATAGTTAGGAAATTTGAAAGTCTGTGTTCAAATTCTCTCTAATTATAATGTAAATGATATTTTACTCCTTGAACATTGCAATTAAAATAAAATGTTGTATATTTGCTTGTACTATTTTAAGTTTGATCAAATGTTGTGTTTGTTCATCCTATAAACAAAAACATTCTTTGCCTTAAGATAGTTACAAAATGATTTGCCTGTCTCTGGGACAGCAGAAGCCTAAAAATAATAAAAAGTGGCATCAATACAATACCCACTTTCATTAAAATCATTTTCTCTTTTAGCATATAATATAGTCATTTTCATGATACTTCTCCGAATTGTCTTAAACAATTTGCCATATCTCACATTTTATTTTACCTAAAAAACAAATAAATTAAATAGTGAAAATTGGATTAATGAAATAATTTTTTAGTATTAAACCACTAAACATCACATGATCACCATTTCTTATTCTTTCTCAAGCAGTTTTTGCCTGCGTTATCATTTTTTAATGTTACCAAAAACAAGAATTAGAAACACTCTCCCATGCTAACTATAAATATCAAGAAAAGTTTATACAAAGATTTAAAAAAAGAGAAAATTTAAACATAAAACTATTTTCATTACCAGATGTTCAGAATATAATTAAATCTTTTCTTTTGGTACAGCTGTGTTTTCCTCCTATAAAATATATTAAAGATTTGAAAATTATTTATCAGCAAAAAACATTTTAATAATATTAATATCATTCGTTCTTTATTACTTTTACAATGACTTTTACAACCCACTATTGACGGTTTCGATTGCTCCAACAACCTTCTTCACAACTATAATGAACACAATACAAGTACATGAATATAATTATACATGAACGTGTAATTTCCAATTTTATATATATTCTATTTTATAACTGTCAATAGTGGGTTGTAAAAAGCATCATAAAAGTAATAAAGAATGTAAATAATATTATATGGATTTGGTAAGGCAATACTTCAAAAACTTTTTCATTTATAAATTTTGGTTTTGTATGAAAACTTGAGACCATTTTTTATCAATTGAATCATTAAAATAAAATGAAAATGAGAATATCTGTTATTTAATTTTCAATTTTAGTATTACTTTATTATTGTGATTTCATGCACTTGTTTTATTATATTACATATATTTAATGCATCAATATATAAAATTTATCTGTTTATCCGTGTAGATTTTATTAATTTTATGTCTTAATTAATGATCTATATTCAAGTGTGATGTAAAGCTAAATATGTACATAGAACATTAACTATTTTTATTATGACTATGTATGGGAGACATATAAAGGCTGTCATAAAAGTCCTTGGCGCATTTAAAAGACTATATTTGTGCAACCCCAAAAATGTAGTAATTTAAGAAGCATAATTTCCTGCATTATATATATATATATATATACACACACACATCCTGCATTATATATATATATATATATACACACACACATTCCACCAATACAATCCCATTCTACATTTTAATTTTTTTCTTTTTATTATCCTGAAATTTTTGAAAAGTTCAATTGTGTTAGGGACTTGTGTATTTTCTGATCATGGAAATGGTGTTTCCAAAAAACCACTGCCTTTATGTCATTCTGCAAATTACACCATCTTGATAAGATCATTGCATTGTTCTTCATCTTTGGAAAAGTAAAATTACTGGGTATTAAAAAAAAAGTTATAAAATTGGTAAATGTTTTAGGAAATTACTGAATCTTCTTTGAATATATGTCTACAAATATACATCAAATGACATTAAATGGAGAAAATGTGCAAAGAACTATCCCACCTACATATCAACAAACAATAAATAATTTAATTCTTTGTCACATGTTTACAATTGCTTAGCAACCATTTTTTTCTGGTCATTGCTAAACAATTATAAATAAGTACATTTTAATTGAACCATATTATTTATCAGTATTATGTTTTAAGATAGTTCTTTATATTGTAACCAGTTGGGTTACATATCACACAATAATATAGTGTGTATGCATATATATATATATAAAATTAAAATAATATTTTATTATCAAATTAAATATTAAAAAAAAAGGTCTGATAAATAAAAATTAATATTTTTATTCTGATTTTGAAATTTAAAAATAAGCATGTTTTCTGATAATTATAAAAATGTCTATTTTTGAAATCTATTAATTAATTTGTAAATTTCTATTATCTGAGTAAAAACATGTATGTAGATTCCAAAGAACTAAAGTTAATTGAAATCAATTTTTTCCAATCACACTTTGATAAAAAATTCAAGCTTGTTTTCAAAAGGATTAGACAGATTGAAAACAGTCACTATGTTTTTATCACATGACCCAACCAAGATTATAAAAAGACTGATAAAAATGTCAGTCAGGTTTTGCTTGCAGCTTTGCAAGAGTTAGCCAGAAGAGTCTGGTTTTAATATTTGAAGCAGTGGCCAATGAGGCCAACTGCAAAGTCTGGCAACTAAAATTTTTTGAATAAGTGGCAGCAATTATCTGACCAAAATAGATAGCTATAGTTTGTTGTTGGCTGTAACAGAGTTGGCAGAAAAGCTACAATGAACTGATGTAGCTGAAGACAGAACAGTAGATCCAGGAGCTGCTACTATTTTCCTTCACAGGAGTTTGAATTCACATGGAGAAAAATGACCCACTTCTTTGTGTTGAAATTCATAGCCTTAAATGTGGAGAGGACATTTGCTTGCCTAAAATCTATCAAACCAAGACAGCTGCTTGCCTGGAACAATCCTAGACAGAAAGAGACCAATTACAGACCAACATTTTACATGAATTACATACTTTTACCTGATGATGACAACAAACCTGGATTATATTTTTCTGATGAACCAAAAGAAGCAACTTGCCCAAGAGAAACCATCAGTGGATGAAAAATTAATTATATGTATGCTGTTTCAGCTATATGCAGAGAAGCATAGATAAACGTATATACAGCTGTTGAGTTATTTTAAAATAATTCATGTAAAAATAGACATATATAGAACAATATTATTTTTAAGTCGGTTAAAAATTTATATATTTTAAAAGAATATAAAGTAATTTTGCTTGAATTATAATTAAGAGTCAAGAATAATTCCTTGACCATCTGGTTTTAAAGGGAAAAGAGACGTTTTTGAACAATAATCCTCTCTGACATTATTTTAAAAAAATTATATTAAAAAAAAAAAGTAAAGAATCCTGATTCTATAATTTAATTTAAACTGTCAAAAATTGACTGTACCTTTTTTTAAGAAAAAAAAAAAGAGAACCCATAAACTGATAAATAATTTTAAATTATATCTATATTTTGTTTATAAACAGGTATATGTATGAAATTTATGCATATTTTCCTAAGAAATTAATTGTGAAAATATAATATTATTGTAACAAATTAAAATATGTAACTTTTTGTCAGTGTGCGAATACATGCACACACACATAAATAAATTTTTAAACATTTATAGTATTTTTTTTATATGCAACTGTAAAAGGTTAATCATGCATTTATTATTTTATATGATGTTTGTGCTATAAGTCAATTGTACTGCATATTTATGTGTGCGCATATATGTCAATGCTTGTCAAATAGAACATATATGCAAATTTTGATCATTTTTTGTTATTATTGAATATATTAATAGTATATTAGAAATCGCATGTCTTTGCGCACATATATGTAAATCAATGTAACAATTTGAATTTTGAATAGTAATTACATAAATCACCAATGTGATATTTTTTTTTATTGTATAAGACTTAATTTATATGTATAGCCACATAGTCTTTAACTTCAAATTTTTATTTTTATTGTTAATAAATTTGTATTCAATTATTAAAAATTGTATTAAATCATCATTTGTTGGTCACATACAGTAATAGAGGTTGGTTCTCTGAGCTAGATTCGTGCACAGGATGAATATATATATGGGGATGTATATTAGTGCTTTTGGGCATCCAGAGATGATCAATCATCATCCTGGTTGGTGCAAAAGAGAATATTCTTTAAAGCCCATGCACTATATTTTATTTTAGTTTAGTCTTATTAGAAGTTAAGTTTATAGTTGGCCAGTAAAAGTGACCTGAGCATTGATGATGATCAGCATGTTTTTGTATCCCAGCATTATTGTTTGATTTTCATGTATTCTGATGGATGAGCACTTAAGTGGTGCATCTAAGTTATGTTTAAATAATTGCTCAAGATGGCAAAGGTTCAATAGTTAGCTTGGTCTACAGAAGACCCATTTCCAATCCAGTCACAAGATGGACTGTTGATTTATTGTACAGATTTTATTATACTTTATTGTGGATCATTCATGATGATGAGTGATTATTTTGAGTATTAGTATTACTTATAATTACTTATTTATAATGCTGGTTGATATATGATTAATGTATAGTTATTTTAGTTACTGTTGACTGGCTGATCTATGAGATTCTATAATCTCATGCTCTTTTTGAATATACTTCAAATAGATACTTTTATAAATTATTGATTTTGTATTTACTTGGGGTTGATGATGATTTCCCATCACTCCAGGTTCACTCCATGATATTAGTTTATACCAAATCTTGATCACAGGGTAGAGGTCCCATAGTTATCAAAAAATTAAGGACATCATAATATATAGAAACTGATCTGGTTTTCAGATATAAATGAATACCAATCACGTTGGCTTAGAATAATAACATTTATACATTTTTTGATTTAGGCTGATAACTTGATAGTATAACAGAGAGATAAAATTATAGGGTGTTTGGATGAGGATGCATTACGATTCTATAGGTTCAGGGTGTTATTCCAAAATCCAAAGATCCTCAGTGATGAAAGAAATAAGACTGAAACTAGTCTGGATGTATTGTATATATAGCACAGAATAAGAATTTAATAAGCACTATCATTTTGCATCTATTATTACTTACTAATAAGTGGCCTAAAGATGATGAAAGAATATGCTGTTATATTTTTATTCTATGCTTTTAAAAATTTTTATTTTAGTTTTTATTTAAAATAAATTGAGTAGTATATAACAACAATTTTATATATACAGTTTTAATTTTATCTTTTATTTTCTTATTTAAATGGCTATTTTGGTTGGTAACTTTGCTCTAGACTATGTACTTTGAATAGATTACTCTCAAGTTCATGCATTTCCTACTGCTGTTATTTTCTATACAATTTTACTATAAATTAAAAACATACATAAAGACCTTGGGAAGGCAAAAGATTCTCAAATGTCCTCGGCAAAAGTATAACGAGAAGGAAAACTTTAACTGTTAACTATTAATGACGGAGAGACTTTTCTTTTTTATTGTCTTACTATTTTTCAAGAACAGGTTCTATTTCAGAACTCTCTGCTCAGCTTACAATTGTATCTCTGGAAGAGAGTACAGAAAAGAGCTCTTGGAATCATATGTTAAAAGAGAGTCAAATGTAACATATTATTTGTTTAATTGCTAGATACTTCTTAAGTGACCAACGCACAAAATGACTTTCTTGATTGGCTATGGAAATTCTGTTAAAAAAGGTCTTAGAGTTTTTAAAATCCCCAACAATCTGAAAAGGTTTTAGCATCACCAAGATTTAAAAATCAGGTATGGGCGTAGCAAATAGATGCTGAACTAATGCATCACAAGATCATTTATTTTTAAATATATATATATATACTATTAACTTGAGCCAAATGTTGTATATCTTGGGTGTCATTTATATTTTTTAGCTGTTTTATTTACATGTTTCAAAAATGTGTGACGGAATAGAAGTTTAAATATATATTTTAAAATTATATATACTGTAGCAGAAACATATAGAAAGGATAAAAAATGATTGTAAGGTGACATGAAGATCACATGATCACAATTTCCTATACTTACACAAACTGTTAAAATAGTAACAAATTCTCTATACAGTAGTGTGAACCAGTGCAAACCCTAGAAATTAATGGATGGAAGATTTGTGCATAAAATCTTGTCTATTGCCTATTTGTCCAATACCACCAAACTAATTTCTAACTAGTAGCTGCCATTAGTAAATAGCCTTGTATTTGAAAGCACTGCACCTAGATCTTAGGATCTAATGCAATCCTCCAGAAGCTGGCTTTTACTTTTTAAGTAACAGATAATATTTTTAATCCAAGTTTTATTCACTTGCATAGCCATGCAGATATGAACTCTGTTCAGTTTGTAGACATTTTGGTGTCTTTGGTTCTTTAATAACCATAGTCACTATCATCCCATGTGTAGAAATGCTATTAAATCACTACACATCATAGGATCACTATTTTCTATATATACCGAAGTGGTTAAAAATGACGAACTCTCCCTACAGTAGCACCACCCATTGTAAGCCATTGTAATCAATGGACACCCTATCTAATGACTACTTAGCTTCTGGCAACCCTTCGGCAGTTACCTTTTACTTTTTTAGTTAACCATAAAGCTATGCTGCATAGAGAGTTTGTCACTGTTTTAACACTTTATGTAAGCATCATAAATGGTGATCATGGTTATATGCACAGACAGATATTATAAATTACAATTCTAAACTGACATATCTGAAAAAATATTTGCATAAATTTTTCAACTAAATTAAAAAAAGGTATAAGGGACCTTTTAAAATCAATTCAATATGCTATGCGTTAATTCGTATGTACAAATTATATTATTACACACACACACACACACATATATATATATAATGGTAACGATTTTTAATGAACAAATCCTTAATTAAAACTCTTATCAAATAAGTAATGCTAAGAGTATAAACTTATTCATGCCAAACAAACCTGATTATGATACTAAGATAGGTCATAAGCCAGATTCCTAAAGACTCAGGTCAATGAACTTGTAAGCAAGGCTCACCTTTTGTAATGTCAATGACAATCTATTGTGTTAGACAGAAGATGATCTTTTATCTGACAAAATAGGTTGGCATTGATATAAAAAATGAAGAACATTATTTATAGAGTCATTTAAACAATTCTTTGAGATGTGATATATTTTAATAGCATATTTAGACTTAATGTTTTCCTGAAAGTTTGTGATGATGGTGGTTTAGTTGTATTTATATATTGGACTTTTTTCATTATCTAATATGAGTATTGAATGTCTTTAGAAATATTTAAATATTCGAAATACATTCAACAGTTAGCAATAGCACACAGGTTAGTATATGCACAATTTTTTGAGGGATATTATTCTCCCTTCTTTTTCATGTGTTGCTGGCCTGATCAGTGACAGCACTAGCATGGATGGCTCCGTTGATTAGAGCATTACATTAAAATTTAATAATCAAGAATCTAAGGGTACCGGTATTGTCACAGATCTGGCAAGCAACATCTGAAAAAGTGAGAAGAATCTCTCTCGAAACGTCGTACATATACTAACCTGTGTGCTATTATGTATTTGAAATATTTAAATAAAGTTAATTTTTTTCAAAAGACATTCAATACTCATATTAGATGATGGAAATAGTCTAATACATAAATACAATTAAATACAAATATTCAGACTTGTTTTTTGTAATGAATAAGTTTATATATATATTTCAATAAACAGGAATTCCCTTATTATACTATTTAAAAATCTACAGTCATGATCTTACTAAACTAATAGCAATAAAGATTAGTTGCACAAGGCTGAGAAAAATGGTAATTGTCAGTACTATAATTGCATCATAATGTTGACAGTGTATTATTTTTCTCAGCCTTGCACAACTAGGTTTGATTGGCTGCTAGGTTAGCAAGATTAGGGCTGCAGAATTTTAACTGGTATTAAATTTGGAATCCCATTTATTAAAATATTTACCATCTACAGCATCCATTAAAACATTAAATTATATATATATTTCCAATAAATCAAATCCCTGTGTATTATAGTAATCTATGAAATTGTAAAAATGAGATGAATAATAATAAAAAAATATTTTACAAATATAGTAAGAAAAAAAAGTTAGGCATAAGAACACATTATATATATATATATATATATATATATATATTGTAGATATATATAGTATTCAATTATTTAAAAAAAAAAATTTTTTTTTTATTCTTTTATACATACAGAGATTTATATGTATAGATTTATTATTATGAATAAGCAGTTCTTTTTGTGATTTATTATATAATATTTTTTTTATTAAATAATATGTGTTAAATTTATTTAACTTTCATTTTGTTAAAATAGAGTAAATCAGAAAGGTGTAAAATTGTTAGATTAGGAGATAAAAATTGTACACGTGTGAAACAATGAATAGATCTGTACAAACACAAAGATGCTTTTACACTTATTTCTGATGGCTATGGATGGCCAGCTTTGTTGTTATCTGTATCTTAAGATTATTTTTACAAAAGAGGTGCTTTGATGTAGATAACGATAGCATCAATTTTAAGTCAAACTTGTGAAGCTTTGATTTTTTTTTAAGATAAAGATTTCCAGATGTTTTTTTTTCTTTGGTTGAAATTCGCGATATAAATGATTAAAACAATTTTTTTAATCAGTCAGTCTTAAATTTTTTAAAGAGATGATCAGTCAGTCATAAATTTTTTTAAAGAGATGATCAGTTAATCATAAATTTGTTTAGAGAGATGATCAGTCGGTCATAAATTTTTTTTAGAGTGAGAGTCACTCAAATTATGATTATTATTTTGAGACTCAACTCAGTCGGTCCTTCCTTGTTATTATTCTTAAGCAGAAATGTAAGCGGGGATTTTTTTTTTAAAAGAGAGTGAACGCTTTAATTTTTTTTTTCACTCCTTGAAAGTTGAAAAAAAAAGAGCAAATGAAATGTGCGTTTATATAAAGCAATTTTCAAGCAATATTAAAGAATAGGAGAGAAATGGAACAAGATTGAATTTATTATAAGTTAGTAATAATTATAAAAATGATATTAACATATTTGGTTATGCAAAATACAATGCCTCTGCATTGCTAAACCATTTTTTTCTGCTTCCTGGTTAATACAGAATGAGTCAAAATCGCTGATCTGTCTATGAAATCATGTATCCAGTAATAACCAACAAAATTATAGATTTTGAAGCCAACCACACAAGCTATATGGAATGCTTTGTTTCTAGTTCCTTGCTTATTAAAAGCTCATTACCTTCAAATGAATGGAGAAGAGGAAATAGGAGGAAGAGAAAATCCATAACAGCCATGTAGAACCAAGTTTGAAGCCATAAATCAAATTTTTGTTGATTTACCTCAATCATCTAAAGTGTCAACAGCAATTATTTTTTTAAAGAAGAGAGACAAGCAAATCCACCGGTACCTACTTATTCAAAGTACTTATAATAACTTTTTTTTTTAAATGGTAGAAGGAAGCCAATCAACAGTGAATAATAATGGAATTGAAGAAACAAGAAAGTCAATTGATTCAGCATTATCTTAAAAGTATCTGCAATAACTTTCTTTTTTTTGTTGTTGTTGTTGTTGGTGAGCAAAGAAAAGCAGTCTGAAAATTCAAATTCAGGACATTAATAAGAAGTAAAAAGTAGACGGGTAAATATGAACTTTCTTTAACCGATTTTATTCTTTTACTTATTAAAAGTAAACCTTAATTTACTGGTCAAAGCAATTTTCTTTTTTGATACAGAAACATTAAAGACTTGTTTATCTATAGTTATTTGCAATATCTCACAACATAGCACAAACATAGTTTAAATCTTTAAACTTAAATTTTTCATTATTTTTTTTATTATATATTGTAATGTTGAAATGTTTTTTTTTTTTAATTGTTCTTCAGTTGTTAATGATAATGAGCAACCTATAGATATATGCATTTATAATGTTTTTTATTTTTATTTTATCTTGTTGCATATTAAAAGTTAATATATGTATTTTATTTTTTTTCGCTATAAGGTTGCAAAAGAAAAAGATATTTTTATATATGTAATTTTTGGGTATACATTTTAAACATATATGTTAACATTACCGAATGCGTGAATGTGTAACTGCTTATCCAAACACATCAAAGAATAGGTTATATATGATTAGTTTAAAATGGTAAATTAAAAAGTAGGGCATTACATTTGAATGGAAATGAAATAACACATACAAGTTTCACCTGAAATTTATTTTATGATATGATAAGTAAGAAAAGTCTTAAATAAGCATTTATAGAATATGTATTTTTTTTTCTAATATTGATTTAAGTCAGCTTATTTTGAGATATCAAGAAAAATGACAAACCTATATATTAAGTTTATTCGCTTATACTTATGTAAATTTTTATATTAATAAGCCATTTATTTAATTGTCGATTTGACTTTAAAAAGGAAAGAAAGAGTAGTAGTGTTAATAAAATATAATTATATATCTTAATTGGTTTCCGAGTTATTATTAAGAATATTGTGTTGTTTTTTTTTTTTTGTCTTAATTCTATCATTTTAATTCATCATCATTGCTCGCAGTTATTAAGTATTACCATTCGTATATATTGAGCAATCACTTGCAAATATTAAGCGTCCGCAAAATAATAGGTAAACTAGAATGTTGATATTTGAGTATTTAAGGATTATGCTTGAGAATAACCAAATTTTGATAATTATAGTTCAACATAGAAAGCTAAAATTGTGTTGTGTCCATGAATTTAGATCATCCTCATCAAAGATGGATATCATGTTATTAGTTAAAAATGTTTCAAATAATACTATATAAAAGTTATGATCGCCATCAATCATCATTAATAAATTATAATCATTAAATTTAATGTTTAGCGTAATGAATATATTTTAGTAAATAGGGGTTTATAGAAAATTGAATATTATGCAAAGAGATTCATGATGATCAATCATCACCATTAGTATTATTAAATCCCAGTATGAAATATGATAATTTTAATAGATGCCTATAAGTTTATAAAGATGAATTTATTGTTGTGAGTTTATTGATAAGCCATGGCTGGTATCATCATCACTATTATTATCATTATTATGATATTATTATCATCATCATCATTATTACCTTTATTGTGATAAATAATTTAGTTAAATGGCCATCAATATCAATAATGGTCTTCACATGCTTGTTTGGAAGCCATTAATAGGATTATACATGTCTGTTCATCAATATACGCTAATGAGCTAGCAATGTCTATAAGAATCTTTGATCTATAGTATAAACTTTGGTAATATTGGGATCTTGTAATTTTATCAATATAGATAAAATGTAAGAATGTCATTTTTGTTCAATAGTCATCCAAGTCATGTGTAATAAATATGTACTGAATGAGTTTGAACTCAAGTACACTATAAATAGATACTTATCTAGATTGAAAACAATCTAGTGGCGCTCATGGGAAAACACATGTACTTAGCTAAACTGAATAAAGAGTGATATCATCCCTTTCCAACTTCATAATATTAGTTTTATAAAATATATTTTTTTATAAGTTGTCATGAATAGCACCCGTGTGTGCATATGACCATGAATGGTCTTATATATTTGGAAAGAAGGATAGGAAGGATTCTTTGTTAGAAGAACCTAGTATTGGAGATAAGCATAAGGCACTCCAGGAATCTCACAGTGGGTACTTTTATTCAGTTGCTATATTTAATATTATTTTTATTAGATGACAATGGCCAGTATGTTTTATTGTTCAAATGACTGCCCCAATATATAAATAAATACCAAGAATCTTTAATGCTGATATTTTCAAGTGGCACAGTGATTCTATAATTTCTTTATCTATGCTATTATGAATTGATATAGTTACATGGTACAGATTGGATAGGCATATATCTAATAATTAATAATTTCCCCTATCTAAATATTTATTATGGTTACAAATGTGACATATTAAAATAGCTACAAATTATAGTTACAAGTACATATCTTTTATATTAATTTAATAATTACAAATACATATTGATATTAATTGATAAATATTGTTACAAATGGCAATTGATTAAAAATTGTTACAATATATATATATATATATATATATATATATATATATATATATATATATATATATATATATATATATATATAAAGACTTACTGCAGATTTAATAATTTGTAAGTTTATTGATCTCCAGACAGGAATCTTTTCATATTTCTTTATTACACTATTTAGTTTCTTGATCTCGAAGTTTGTATACTTCTTTTTTTTAATATGTAAGGGCCTTTTGAGTAAGGAATAAACTTACATCAGATTACTAGGCCAGATTAGGCTTTACATCATGATCATTTTCAGACTATTAACTGCTATTAATATTAAGGCATGGTAGGGCACATTTTCAGTGAGAGGACTAAAATTTCAGGAGCATGGATGTAATATTGTGGTTGCAAGCAACATGTTGTATTGAAGTTATTTTTATAGAAAAGTTTTCCATCATAAAAAAAATTAGTATTAAAAACTACTTTCTGCTTTATAGCTTTTTTCTATTGTTGTTTATTACTGAGTTGCCTGATCTTTTATACTAATACTTTATCTTCATGTCTAATACCAGCTTTTTCCTCTACTATAAAGATAGTGGTTGGATGTAAATGAAATCTGTTAATGCTTCTATGAAGGAATTTGAATCAATGGTTTTCTGCATGAAATTCTAAACGAAAGTAGCTTTATCTCTCCAAGTGAAAAGTCTGATTGATTATATTAATTTTATCTTTTTTATGTAGTCTCTGTGAGCCTGGCAATTTTCTTGGTCCATAACTTCATGTTCTTGTTTAT